>OX596006.1:36789864-36989876 GCA_951394115.2 Drosophila phalerata
AACAGTTGTTGCCATTGTTGTTGTTGCCATTGTTGTTGTTGCTATTGTTGCTTTTACTGTTATGGCTTTTCATCAAGGCAATGCCAAAAATTCATGACGCTTCTTATCAACACAAAAAAAAAAACAATGATAACAACAAAATATGCTGCCGATTTGAAGATTAGCAGCAAAGGTACAAAGTTCAGTGTTGGTAAACGCACAACGACATGTGCAAATTACCGTTGTTTCAAACAAACAAACAACAACAACATCATATGAATATTCGTCTAATTACAGCAATAACAATAACAACAAAAAAACTTTACGTGATTTGCATGAAAAAAAAAAAAAAAAAAAAAAAAAATTAAATAAATAAATAAAAAAAAAGATACGAAGCAAAGAAAAGAGCAGAGCAAAGCAAAAAAAAATGAGCAACGAAAAATTCGTAACGCATAACGTGAATCGTTTGGATCGTGTTTGGATCGTGTTTGGATCGCATTTGGATCGTAGCTTGTTTTGGTCACTCGAAAAAGATGGAGATTGAGGGTTGGTGGGGGGAGTGTGGGAGGGCAAGTATTTAGTGGGAGGTGCGGCTGCCCATATTGGTACAAAGCACCAGCAGACAGACACACACACTCACACACACACACACACACACACACACACACACACACACACACACACACACACACACACACACACACACACACACACACACACACACACACACACACACACACACACACACACACACACACACACACACACACACACACACACACACACACACACACACACACACACACATGCACAGAAAGAGGTACCGCAAAGAGGTAAATAAACTTCTTATTGCCGCATCGTGTGTGTCGCTTTTTTTCATTCGCTGTTCGTTCTTATGACTTGTTTTGTTATAATTTTCGTATGTTTATGTTAATTTTCGTCATCAGAGCCAAAAAAAAAAATATAAGGAAAAAAACGTGACATCGTTTGTTGTACATGTTGCAGAGGTGGCAGGGGCAGGGACAGGGACAGAAGAAGTGGGAGACAGGCCAACCATAGAGACATTGCAGTCGTCGTTGTTGTTGTTGTTGTGTCGTTGCTATTGTCGTTGTCATTATCCAGGCGGCTTAACCCATGTTGACCCAAGAGTAACTGTTGTTGTTGTCGTCGTCGTCGTCTGCTGCAGTTATTTCCACATTTCCACAGTTACACAAACAAACACATGAAAATGGAACATTCGCTGAGTTTTTCATTATTTTTCTTTGCATTTTTGGGGAGTGTGCGATTCGATGTTGTTGTTTTTGTGGCTTTTTTACCGTCTTGACGACAATTTAAAATTTTAATTTTAACGGTTCTCAGTTGCAAATTTTTGTTGTTGATGTTGTTGCTTTTATGGCCATTGCATAAGCTTTAAAAGTGCGCCCTTTCACGTGTCTAAACAGTTGCTGGAAATTCGCTGCTCGTTACTTCCCTCACGCTACTCGTTACAATATACACTCGTTACCATTCAATATATAAGATAATCCTGTAAGATTTATCATTTTATGATTATTTCGTGATCTCCATCTCACTACTCGTTACAATGATTACTCGCTGTAAATCATATTAAAATTATAACGAGTAGATTCTTTAATTTATTAATTTTATGATTTGCAAATAAGGTTTTAATTAAAAGCTTTTAACTCATTGCACATCTAGTTACACATTACAGAGGCTACTCGTTACTGATTGATTGGCAAATAGAGCAATTGCGGACCATGCTACTAGTTACAATATGTAGTTACTCGCTGTTTTAAAAATTACGACTCCAATAAGAAAGAATAATAAAACCTAACTGCTCTTTCAGTTGATGATTAATTTCACAGCTTAATCTCTTCAACTATTGGCAAATCTCGATACTCGTTACAATTTTTAAACACGCGACTAGAGGTTGGTATAAACAATAAGCACGTCATTTGTCAAAATAATTGCGGGTTTTGCATTTTTTTAGCTTATTATATTGTTTGCGCAATGGAGTTGTGAATTTGTAAAAAACCAAAGTCTCATTTACCTTGGAATACCTTTGTAAATTGTTAGCTGATTGAGCATGTGGATTTTTACATATGCGTCATTCCCTCTCCGTTTTCGGAAGCGAAACGGAACAGAATGGAACGGAACACAAACGCTGTACGTGTCGTCAGCAAAATAAAAAAATTAAAAATAAAGATAGGAAGAGGGGTCATTTGGGCAGAGAGTATAAGGGGGAGAGGTGTTTGTACGGACTTAGCAAATACGTAAAACAAATCGCGTTTATCTTATCGGGAGGCGTTGGTGAAGCACCCGACGAGCAACCAAGTTATCGAGTTTGCCACAACCCGAGAGTGCGAGAGGTGTAGGGGAGAGGAGGGGATACCCTTAGCCTCATTTCTGTCTGTCTGACTGTTTGGCCAAGATAAAATTCCAGTCAGTAACAAGAAAATGAGTTAGTTAAGCAGAAACCACAGACACTTTGACCTTAAACACAAAACAAAACAAAAAACTTAACTCAAACAAAATAGTAAGAAAAAGATACTCAAGCATGAATACTACATGTGTTGTTTTCAGTGGTGGTGGTGTTGGTGTTGGGGAGGATGAATTGCGGGTCAAGCTGCAACTTCTTTTGGCCGGAAATGGCCAATCAAAATGTTGTTCAATTCAAAAGAAACAAAACGAAGTGAACGTTGTGTTTTCACCATGTGGCCACATGGCTGCAAAAAACGCCATTAAAACGCTATAAAAACGCATCCCGAAATAGATCGAAATGCTGATGATAAAACTGGGAGTCGAAGTAGGTGGGCCTGCAAACATACATACATTTCCGCTCTTAGCCAAACTAACGACACTATCATTATCATAAAACAGATGGAATGAGAATAAAGTTGACTTTTATTGCTAATTTTCAAGGCCAACTTCTCTCCTTCCTCCCCATTTATAATAGGCAAATTATATAGGCCGTGTGTGGTTAAAGTTGTGCTCAGTGGATTGGAGTCGACCTTGACTAACAAAAGCCACAGCCAAAGAATAAAGGTTAAAGGTGGACGTGCTAACCACGTCAAGCGGAAATTGAAATGAAAAATGACAACTGAAATTACTCCATAAGCTCAGGCAACCACAAACTAATAAACACTTAACTATTTCAACAATAACAAACAAACGAACCAAAAGGTAAAAATATAATAATAATAAAAAACAATCATTAAATACTGTTTTAATTGCCGAGGAATATGTCTAACGAAACCGAAAGCTCACAGTGTCCTCGACATTCCAAAACAAACGGCGAAAAATAAAATAAACACTTCTGATGCTGAAAAGTATTTAAAACTGTTATTTGTAAGCTATATTGACAAATTGATGTAAATAAACATTTGTCTTATTTAGAGTGTGCGGGTATAGTAAAGTTATGCAACTGATGACAACAATATTTTTAAGTATAAATATTAGGAGTAGGTAAGACAATCGCAAGAACTATCGTGAAAATAAACACGTTTAAATAAATTAGCTATATAAAAAGGACTTATAGTATTTTTGTTTAGCATTCGATGGTTCAATATCGCTGGACTCACATCACTTATTTAAATCAATTTTCATTTAAACACACTGTTGTACATAAAGTTCGAGTTATCGATAATATTGAATGCAGACTTAGTAATAGCAGTCCATCGATAGATCAATTGTACAAATAAATATACAAATATACATAAATTTAGTTTTTAGCTTGGAATTACAAAATTTATTGATAACTTATCGATAGTTTGCTAAATATTTTTCAGATTGTAATGCATTTGTTTGGTAACGCTTCAATTCTCATGCGCATTTTATTTTTCTACGTTTTCCTTTGTTTTACTCGTATCTTTTGTTGTTTTCCAATATTTTCATTAGTCTCGGGTTGTCGTGTCATTTAGCCATAGTTCAAATGAAGCTGTCAGTTGTCTGTTGTTGTTCTCCCCTCTCCCTACCCCTCCCCCACTAGCACCCTCTCCTTCCGGCCTGAGGGTCATTAAGCGCAGCTGCATTCAACACAAAAGGGGGACTACAAAACGGAGCAGGAACACGAGTCTGAGGAAACAGATTCAGAATGGTACCGAAAAGACATAACAATTTTCGACATTTTTTTTGGGTATTTTCATGAGCGCAATTAAAGTTCAATGGACAACAACAAGCGAAAGAGAATGAGAGAAGCCACAATCAAATATTTATTTGGGAGGTAATGGGGTAGGAGCAGTTAGAGAAGGGGGAGACATTAATCTTAAATGGGGTTGCATTTTCGGCAGGATTACAACAAGCAGGGTTGCTGACCTTTTGGGCAGATGTTCCTGTTGTTCCTGTGGTCAACAAATTGAATTCAGTTAATGAGATTTGGGGCAACTTTCTCTCTCTCTCTCAATAGATACATAGATACAATATTTATATATGGCATCTCCCTTGGGGTAGTTTGTCAGCTGTCGGAGCAGAGTCACAAACCAAATAGACAGCCATAAAAATTGTGTTGCAAACTGCAAAAAGGCTAATGCAACACAACAGCAACATCAACAACGGCAGCAACAACAGTATGAAATTACAAACGACAACAACTACAAGAAGAGGAGACAACAACAAGGAAATGTTTACATTTTGATAAGCAGCTGATATTGTTGCTGTTGCTGTTGTCGTTGTTCATGTTGCTGCTGATATCTCAGCGTGCCACTTTATACATTATTGTTGCTGCTGCTGCTGCTGCTGTTGTGGCAACAATGACAATTGCTGATTGCACTTTCTTTTGCTGTTTTCTTGTAATTTCTTCGGTTTTTTTTTTGGAATTTTTTGGGTTATTTACTACAGTTACTATCGATGTTGTTGTCAGCACATTAATTAACAGCAACCATTGTTCCTTTGCTCATTTTTAATTAAAAATTTTGTTTTCCCTTTAATTTTTGTATCACAAAACTAATTTTGTTTATGGAAAAACTTAATGAAAATGAGTTCATCAGGAACAACAACCACAAAAACAACAACAAACAATCAATAATAACAATAAATTAAAACAGGCAACGACTGTTTTGCGTTTTGTTGTGTTCTGTTAATTAGCCAAATGGCAATTTGAAAATGAATTTGGTAAAAATCGCGTTCGTCATTTTTTTGTTTTGTTGTATTTTCTTTCTTTTTTGGCCATAAATGGGGGCGTGGCGGCAGTTAAAAGTGCCCACAAGACGTAAACATATTGTAAACACACAAATTCAATCATTTCACAGTGCTAAATGTGGCCATCAAATGTGCCACAAAAAACCATACACACACAAAAGAAGCGCGTGAAAAGACGCGATCGCGTTTTTAAACGCGCGTGCCATATATTTGTTTAGCCGTTGCCATTAACAAATAAACAAATGTCAATGTGTGAGTGTGGAATGCGAATTGAGTTGCTTTGCGTAGCATTAAGTAGGAGGTAGGAAAATGTGGAATGGGTTTGGGTTTTTTTCCTCTTGTTTAAACAATTGCAAACTCGTAAAGTTTAAACAAATACGAGCATATCTAAATGCCAAAAAAAACTTAAGTAGTGTAAATTCAAGAAGAGTCCAAAATCATTCAAAATTTACACTCACTACTTTTTGCTGGCAATTAAACATAAACTCAAATTAAAGTGCAGCTAAAAATCAAAAATTTTAACACTCGATTACAGCAGTCTTCACTGTCTTAATTAAATATATTATATTGTTTCTCTTTAAATTAAAATTAAACTTAAATTAAATTAAGTATTAACATAAGTATTAAGGACAAATACCGTTTATATTAGAAAAGACAACAAATCGATAAAACACGAGTGAAAAATGCATAAATATTTGAGTAAAATATGCAATGATTGACAGATTTAATTACTTTCAAAATGGTTTTGTCGCCCTACTCACCCAGTTATGGGATTTAAAAGATCGTAATACTCTTTGACTGCCTGGTAATGTCACAACTCACAGCACTAATGACCGACCACACAAGTGAGGCTGCCACAAGACACAGATTAAAGTTGGTCAAAAAAAAACCTGCCAAACAGATCCACAGGCAAAGAAAAAAAACCATTCAAAATGGACCAAAAATGTAACCGTTTGACAATTGTGAACGTCAATCAATGGACACTATGGGACTTTGTAGACATTGTCGTTGAATGAATGATGTGTATCGAATATATATACTTAAATATATATATAGTTATATATATATACATTCAAGTAGCTGTAGTTGCATGTGGCTTGTTACTGGATTATGGCCCAATTTATATGGCATGAGGCAAAAAATGGCAACAAACATTGACAGGCCAGACAAATAAAGCTGTAGAGCGCAGGTAATTTATTTGTGTTTGTTGTTTTTTTTTTGGGAGTCTACTTTGAGCACGACTTTGACTTGGACTTGGCATATTGTCCAGTTATGGCCAGTTGTTAGTTGTTTGTTGCATTGTTGCCTGTTGTTAGTGACCGGATTTCAATTGGAAATTAGGAGCACCGAGAGTTCGCTTGCATAATGCCTGACTTTTTTATAGTGTGCTTTTTTTGTGCTATTGTCGCTAAAAATTACAATTCAATTAGCAATTGTTATAGAAATACCTACTTTACTGCATTACTATATCAAACAGAAAAGACCTAACCTCACAAATGAGGCAGTCGTCATAAGAGAAGGTTGGCCTAGTCCACCCCCAACGACCAGGACAATGATTACAACCATACTCAAAAAATGAAAACCAGCTGACGCTTTTTGTGACGCATTTAATATTGCGTGGGTGTTTTCTCTCTCACTCTCTGCCTCTCTCTCTCTCTCTTTCTATTTTTCGGGCAAACAAATTTGTGCGTGGGCGAGGTTCAAACAAAGAGAGAGAGAGAGAGAGGGAGAGTCAAGCTCTACCTCTGTCTGGATATAATGACGTCTTTCAACCCTCGTTGGTGGCTTTAATTTGGGTTAGCTCACTCGTTTGCTATTGGATTGGGGAAAGTGGATTCGTTGGGTAATCTTAAACGCCTGGCGGTGCCTCAAGTGGTAAGTTTAAGTATCAGTTGCAACACATTCGCCAGTCAGCATCACCATGAAGAGAGTGTCACACATAGAGTCCCTCCTCATTTGGCCCCTCATTCGCCTTTCTTAAGAGAGCTCAAGACTCTTCACAGAGAGTCAACGAAACAAGTTTCATTTATCTCCCTCCATCCCCATCTATTTCTATTTCTCACTCTCTCTCTATCTCTTTCACTCAGTGTTTGTCATTGTATTTGGTGGACAGGAAGATTGATTTCAGTTCGATATTATTGTTAGATGAGAGCACACATTGTGTGACACGTTAAGGAGTATTGACTGTGGGCATTGCCGCTGAACGACCTAGAGCTGGTTTAGTTATATCCATGTGGGAGTTGAGATTGTGTTGAGAAGGAAGTGTTTTCTGATTTATGCTTTGAGCTGCAAGCTCAGGAACTATCGATTAATTAATGGAATGCTATAAACACTCTTGAATCTTGTATTGCTTGGATCATTTTACCGAATTATCCAAAATATATGCCTGTTATCGATATTATTTTAATATTAAATATTTATTTATCGAAGGCACATTTTAAAATATATTCTTCCAAATTTAATAGACTTTGTCGTTAATGGTTCATGTCATTGAGTGAAATTTGTGAAATAACCTATAAGTTATCGATTATCTAATATAATTTATTTATATATAATTAAACAAATTTAACAAACTGTCTGTCTTTTAGAAACATAATATTGATCGTAATTAATAGTAAATAGTTTTTAATAATGTTATTCATTTGTTAAATATTGAGCTCTGGCATTATTTAATTCTTTTAATGATGATACATATGATGAACTAATGGAAGCATCAAAAGTTTCTCAACTTTTTCTTTGAAAATGACGTCTTGGTAATTTTCCCTCTTTAATCTTTCGTTGTTTTCTTAACATTTGCATACAAATACAGATACAAATACAGATACAGATACAAATACAGATACCGACACAAATACAGATTCAGATACAACAAATATGAGTGCGAATGTGAATCCGAGGGGCACCCCACAAATCAGTCGGCTAATCTTTGTTTTCGCAACTGCCTCTAAAGACATTTCCGCTTTAACTATCGCTCATTGCTTGAAGTTAACTGCTGCATCAATTATCATATTCTTCTGACTGACTGAAGCTGCTAATTCATCTTCCTCTTTTTCTCTGTTTTCTCATTTTCTTGTACTTTTGTCATCAACAATTGCGTGTACATTGTTAATCGGGCACACAGCATATTTATTTATCTGTCCCATTCATGATCCATTGGGCTTAATGTCAGACGTTTTTCACTGTAAAAAGTTGAAGTCAAATCGCGATTCGCAATTCGCAAATCTTCAACGCAAACTTGGCTAAAACAAATTCGTTGTTCGTTGAACACAAAATATAAAAAAAAGGGAACGCAACAAAAAAAAAACTTCTTGTGCCTCGTGCTTATCTAAAACTTGGTAAACTAAACTGAAAGTACGATAAAAAAAAAAGTAAAACACAAGAGGTTAACATCAAATAACGAAGCAATAACCAACCATCGCGACTTTTTAGTCAAAACAATCGAAAACCTACGAAAAATGTCATGTTTGTTTTGATGAAACGTTCAAGAAACGCGCGTTGATAAGCGACGACCCAAAAAACAAAACCAAACAAGCCAATAAAGTTTTTTTTTTATATATATATATATACTTGATACTGAGACGAATCGTGAGCCGAAATGAAAGCCAACCCAGTAACAGGTTGCAGTAAAACAAAAAAAAAGAGTTAAAGAGAACACAAAACACAAGGTTTGACAAAAAAAAAAATAAAAAGAGAAGACATAAACTTAACCGCCGGACAGAACTTTGCTAAACAGGCGAAATTTAATTAAATACAAGTGAAATTATATAAAATGTTAGCTTATAGCAACCTACACATACACTACAGTACAGAAAATAAATGGTTTTTTATTAATTATCTTTCACTATAAGGTATTTCATTAGTTTTATTTGCCACATCTATCCATGTCTTCCTTAACACTTGATCCGCTTCTGACATATTTTAGGATCATATTGTACTAAAAACTGAAGAAAAAAACTGAAGTAAACATCTGATTCTAAGAAATCAATTTCAGTTAAGATTTTAATTAATGAAGCTCAATCCTGAGTTTCAGGAAATTTAACTCGGTTGGTTTTAAGAAAAGAATAAATGTAAAATATTTATTTTTTACGAAATTTTACAACAAAAAGTCTTAGTTTGATCTTAATTGATTCTAAAACTTTTTCTTACTATTGAAGTATTGTATTTTTTTTTCGCATTTCATAGAAGCTTTTTACGAGCTGATTAAAAGTATTTTATCTGTTTATTATCTACAATAAATATCAGACATAGCATATGCAATATACAAATGTTAGTCGCAGAGCGCAATTTACGCGCAGCTGTTTAATATAATTAACAAAATCTTAAGTGCGACACAGCTGTTTCAAAATTGTTATTGACACATTGTTTATATACATGTTCTCGTTTTGAACTGAAAGCATAACGTTTGTTGACTTTGCAATGCAAATTGCAAATTCTATGCACAATTTTACTATCGATTTTGATGTATTTTTGGTATTTAAAGAAAACATAATGTATTTCCTTGATCGATTTGTTTTGAAAGATAGTGTAAATTGAAATGCAAAAATGCAGTGTTGTAAAACATTAGATTTACAACTGTAAAATGTGACATAGACACATAACAAAACCAAATGATCGGCTTTCCAACTGTAAATTGTGGTAAGAAATATTGTTGAAAGCCAATTGAAATGATAAGCAATGAAATTGAATGGGATTCGTGCCGTATTGATTTGTTATTGTTTTCTACTATTTGTGCTTCTTATTTCGAATTTCGTATTTCACATTTCGTATTTCGAAATCAACCATCGATAGGCTGATAAACGTTTGTGTGTGTGTGTGTGTGTGTGTGTGTGTGCTCTTATCAGCAACTCTAAAGCCGCACGAGCTGTAGATAAAGCAGTCTTCGTTTTCGTTTTCGCCTTCGTATATGTATGTATATTACAATTACACGTAGCTTTGAGCTTGTGAGAGTGACTGATTGTCTGATAGGCTGTCTGTCATCCTCTTTCTTGTTGCTGTTGTTCTAAGCCTGTGAGTGAGGGAGATAGAAGAAGTGCATGCAAAGCGGAGCTCGCAACGAAACGAAGCGAAGCGAACGACCTTCACAGTCAGTCAGTCCACTTGGGATGCTTTTTTATTCTTTTCTAGTGTGAAGAGCAGAAGAGCAGAAAAGAAGAAGTTTATAAAGTGGGGGACAGGCGTTGTCTCAAGTGCTAGAGTTGCTCCTTTCTTCCCCCCTATTAATCACTCTCTTCCACTCGCTTTAACTATGGTTGTCAGCACTGTGGGCAGAACAATTTTTCCCCCGTCAAATCTAGCTATTTTTTTAAGTTTCATTTGAAAAAAAAAAAGTTTGAAGTTATAAGAATTGCATTTTTGGGAGACCTAACATTGATAAATCCTGATTCATTGATCACAAGTTTAGATGTGTTTTTGATATGTCAGAGATTTTATTTTTCAATCAAGTTTTCAGTCTTTACAAATTGATATCAAAATTTCAACAAAATAGTTAATTTTTTGCATATTTTTTACAATAAATATATTATGTATAATGCAATTCATGTCTCATTCAATTATAAAATCAATTAGACTTATTGTAATCATTGTAAAAATCTATTTTGAGTGCAGGTAAAGTTGGTTTCAGGAGCAATATTTGCTTTGCATTGCTCTTTTAGTTTTTAAAATATATAGAACATAAAAAAGAACAACAAATATAGTTTTTAGAATTTTTTGTAGAAAAACTTGGCTTTTTGATCATCTTCTCACTAAAAGGAGCTTTTTTTGATAGTGAAAATTGGCAACACTGGTTGTCAGAACAGTTGGCAGACGACAGCGATGATGGAGTGAGAGAGTGTGAGAGAGGGAGCGAGCAAGAAGGTCAGGAGCAAACAAGGAAGCTGCTGAGGAAGCGCAACCGCAATTTAATACAAGACGAAGAAGAAGAAGAAGAAATGGAGAAGAGGGAGAAATATTTATGCAAATTGCAGTTGTAGCGAGGGGGAAGATTTTGAATAAAAACCAAATAAAAACTAATGAGCGAACTGCTGCCACTGATAATGATGACAATAATAATGACGATGACGATGATGATGGTGATGATGACGATGATATTGATGACGGAACGGAACGTTAAGGCAAAGCGGAAAAGGCATAAAGCGAAATGCAAAACAAATTATAAAGAAAAACGAGCAAAAATGCAAATCTAGCTAAAAAGGTAGCCACAGTCAAACAAAGGGCAGTGAGTGAGCGAGCGAGCGAGAGAACGAGTGAGCGAGACAGACTGATAAAGTGCAAAGCGCAAGTGAGTGTGCCAGTGTGAGTGTGAGGGAGATGCAAATGACCAAACGGGCTAAATGCAAGGCGAAGGCGAATTTGAATGCAAAAACGAAGCGAGGGTCAATCGGCGGCGTTAAACGGGAACAGCTGCTCTATGTTGTTTTAGTTGTTGTTGTTGTTGTTGTTTATGTTGGTGGTGCAAAGGCAAATGCCACAAGGGCAGGCAAAGATAGCAGCAGCAACAACAACAACAACAGCAGCAACAAGCAGAGAGTGTCCAATGCAAGTTTGCTTTTGCGCATGTGTGTGTGAGCTTCTACTTCACACACTCACACACACACACACACACACACAGCCAAATGCAGCTACAGAGATACCAGACTGGGCACAGAAAAATAAAAACAAGTTTCTTGTGTGGCTGCGACTGCGACTGCGCTGCTGCTGCGGCCGACGCGTCGCTGCGCCTGCGCAGAAGTTTTCAGTTTTCAACCCAAAAACTAAATGAAGAGTAAAAAACACATGCATATACAAATATATATATACAGTGAATCAAAAAAAATATAATGGCAGAGCAAAAATTATAGAAATATTTAAAATATAAAGGTGTAGGTTAAAGGTCCATATTCTCATATATCTTAAAATAAGATTTGCAAAGTGTGCCAATACTATTGAGATATAAAAATCATTGATTTTGATTTTAACGATAAAAAAATTTTTAGTTTCTTTAAATAAACTATAAAAAAACAAAACTATAACTCGAATTCTTCATAATTCGAACTTTTTCTTTGGATAATGTTGATTCGAGTTAGGGAAGTTCGACTGTATATTTTTAGAGAAGTTTTTATTTATAAATATTTTTTCAAATTTTAGTTTATTAGTGCAATTATTATTAAACAAAATTTTAATGTTTACAATTGAATTTTTCAGGGGTGTTGCAGAAAGCGAAACCAACCGAAAATCTTCCAAATCTAGATACATTTTTGGGAGATTTTCAATTGGTTTCAATTTCTGAGGCATCCCTAATAATAATTTTATTTGCTTGAAATGTTCTTGTATTTTAAATTATTGCCTAAATAAAATTGTATGCTACCGTTTTCTTTAAGTTTGCTGCCCAAGAAGTTTTTCTAAAGTATTTGAGGTGTGTCAATAGTTTTTTGATTCACTGTATGTTTGTGTGTGTTTTTTTTTTTTTTTTGAACTGACTGCTGACTGACTTTCTTTAAGCATTTTTGTGCTTTGTCGCTGGACATGTTGCAGACGATGTCGCAGTTTTCGCTTTTTTTTTTGGCAACTTTTTGAGGCAAGGAGAAGAGGATGAAGAAGAAGAAGTCGACAAAAGGAGAAGAAAACACGTTTTGTACGTCTGTCTGTCTGGTCTGTCTGGTCTGTGTGTGTGTGTGCGTGGTGTGTGTAGAGTGTGTGTGTGTAGAGTGTATGCTCCGGTTTCTCACTCACCTGGCAAACGGCGTCTGTTCCACCTCGTAGATCTCGTTGATGTCATGCGACACAAGTAATCCCTTCAAGCGCTCGGCATCCACGTCCAGCAGGCCATCGCCTATGGGAAAGATGCCCTCCTCGGCAAACATGTTTCAAAGCTGCAGCTGCTCTCGCTCTCTCTCTCTCTCTCTCTCTCTCTCTCTCTCTCTCTCTCTCTCTCTCGCTCTCTTTCTCTGCTATTCGTTGTGCTTTTCTTTTCTTTAGTTTGAATTGGTTTTGGTTTGGTTTGTTTTGTTTTGTTTTCTTTTTCCTTTTTTATATATATTTATTTTTTATAATTTGATTTATATTTATATTTGCATTTGTTGGGTGGGAAAATAACGGGGAGAGGCTTTTGTTGCAGTTGCGGGACGATGGCGCGATATTCAAACTGTGGCACATACAAACAATAAGATATACAATAAATACAAAAACAAAAAAGCAAAAACAACAACTCTAAATGTAAACAACGACAACAACAACACAAGAGTCGCGCGCGCGCATTTCGCAAAGTTTTGGTCACACTGCCCGCAGCAGCAGCAACAGCAACAGCAACAAACAGCGACAGTGACAGCAAAACAGAAGCCGAGAAATTCCAGCGCCCTTTTAAAACAGCCGACTGCGCTGCCGACGTCGCATATGCAACAGCCTGTGTGTTGAAGCGTGACAGCACTAGGGATGCTGCAGCCAAAACTATGCAGTAGTAACAACGCAACAACAACAACAACAACGACCACGGAAATTTCTTAGCTCTGTTTTTATTTTGTTTTGCTGTGTGTTTTTATTTCACTCTTCTTGTAAAATGTTAAGAGCATTTACGAAAATTGAAACTAAACAACGGCACACGCACAAATATTTTACACAATTTACAACACAACACGTTTCACGTTATTTTGTCAATGCTGTTGCTGTATCTGTATCTGTTATTTTGAATGTGTATGTATATGCTCAATGCTGGTTGTGTTGGTGTATACCGACGTCGTGTTCTGCCAACTTCGTCAGCGACAGCGACAGCGCAGCTCACAACAACTTCTTGCTGTTGCTGTTGCTTTTGCTACATTTGTATGTGTGTGTCCAACTTAGCACATGAAAAAAAAACACAAAAAATGAGTATATTTTATATATATATATGAACTGCTTCGACAATTATGCAGTTTTAGTTGAAATATTCAGTTGTATATAAATTTAAAACTTGAAGCGCGAACGAAACTAAAGAAGATATATATATATTTAAAAAAAAAAAAAGTAGCTTGTGTTGCAGGCAGCGCGCTTTTGATTTAATAAATGGTTTGAATTTGTACTTGTTAGCACCACACACACACACTCAAACAAACAAAACACTCGTGGTAAACACGGTAGAGTCAGCTTGCAATCGACGAACGGATAACAAAATCATAAACGCAGCACATACACACTCACACACCAGGCGACAACGAATTACAAATCACAACTAAGCGCACCGAGCGTCACACGTCCGCCTCGTTCGGCTTTGTTTTTGCTTCTAAAATTTCCGATGACAAATCGAATTGTATGGCGCGTGTTATCGATTGCTCAATGTTATCTTTAACAGCTGTGAAATGCAGTCATGTATCGTTTTATTGTTTATCTAAACGCGTAAAGTTGTTCTAAAATTTACTGTTTAGTTGCGTTAAATTAATATTTAAGAGAATTTTTAATATATTAGCGTATATTGCCATGCATTTGTTACGTTAAAATTCAACGAACAGAGTTGTAAGATACTCAATTTGGCACTGTTAAGGTCACAGCTGGTGTACCGATACCGATATTACGCATGCGTGCCAACTTGCTGCATTACTGTGTGCTTGCCCCGCTTCAAAATATCAACCCTGCGTTGCGCGGCTCGGCTTGAATTTTTGAAAATGAATATGAGAATAAAACGGCGATCGACACTGCTCTGGCTGCACAATTGACGGAATCTTGACACGCAATGGGCGTTAGGCGACGCGACGATCCTAAACATAGATGCCGCCCCTTTAGTGATTTGGCGCCGCCTAAGAATTCTTAATTTAGACATTTGCATTTGCATTATGTTTATATTTATAAATTTGTACATTTTTATTTTTCATTTATGTATGCGTGCTCCACTTGCGATGCATTTTCATGAGCAGCCAGCAACGGAGACGCAGGCATCCCAGGAATGCGATGCAACCCAAAAATAACTGCGAACCGAACAGATCTGAAGATGAAGAAGCAAGCAGCAATCAGCCAAGTGCAAAAACCTTTGCCGGGTGCTCATATGTATATTTATGTATGAGTTTTATTAATAGTCCACACCATTTCATTCTATTCTGTCTATTCCCATAAGCCGACATAAGCGATTACGAGTCCGAATCCCAATCCGATTCCGAATCCGAATCCAATTCCGAGTCCGAGTCCGCTGAACTCAAAACGCAACGAACTTTGGCCATGCTATAAATAGGATGCAGTGCAGCATTGGCTAAATGTCGCAATGCCTGATGCCTGATGCCTGGCATGCTTTCAAGTTTAACAGATCCGGCATTTGACCTACGCAGAGTTGAACAAGCAAAAAAGCTATAGTCGAGAGTGCATGACTACAAGATACCCTAGACAAGTGTCTTGGGTACATTTCATATATGCCAAATCTCAATTCTGTAGCTTTCAAATTACTTTTGTAATTAACATTTTTTCGATTTTAAATTTAAAAAAATCGATCTGCATTCGCATATTTTCATGATGTCCTGTTCTTCATTGTTTAAAAATTGTATATTTATATCTTATATACTCTTTATGTGAAATTCAAAGGAATTCATGCCTATACTGCAAGATAAAACTAAATTAAAAAGTGTAAAAGCTTTTTATTTAGAGAGCCGGGTTTTTAGGTTATGTCACTCTTAAAATAAATAAACAATCTATACAGTTGTCGACAAAATGACTTAATTTGATAATCTCGCAATTTATTGCTGATTTATAAATATACTAATTTTCTTGTTTTTTTTTTTTATGGCCGAATCTGAAAATGACACTGAAAATAATTGTTTTTGACAAAAATTTGGAAAATTTAAGATTCCAAAAATTTCTGTTTTGCTTATGAAGAGAGAATATATGAAAAAAATAAAATTTTAAAATCTTAAGCTCATTACCTAACATTATAAGCTTTCTATTCTAGAATATTTTTGTGTATACTTTACAAACTTAATATACCCTTGACCAAGCTATAAAAAAGACATGCATATCGCAAATAATTAGCCAAGACAGAGGACTTTAATGCCAAAAGAAAAATAAAGAAACATTCTGGCGGGGATTTCCCTTAGTCGGCACAATAGGCGCATTGAGGGCCATCGGCAACTTCATCCTCATCGCCATCGCCATTCGGGTGGCCGTTCTGATCGCCAGCATCGCCGCTGCCGCGATAATCATCAATGATGGCTTGAAGCTCCTCCTGGGCATCGATGAACTCCTGCTCCTCCATGCCCTCCCCGGTGTACCAATGGAGATGGGCCTTACGGCGTAACATGATGCTGGAACCATCCAATAGACGCTGGAATAGCGACTGTATCGCCGTCGTATTGCCAATGAACGTGGCGGACATCTTTAATCCACGAGGAGGAATATCACAGATCGCAGTCTTGATGTTGTTGGGAATCCAATCGACAAAATTATGAAGATTCTTGTTGCGCACACCGGTCATCAGTTGATCGACCTCACGGGGTGACATGCGACCCCGAAAGATTCCGGCGGCTGTCAAAAGTTTACCCTTGCGAAGATCGATGGCACACAGAAGATTGTTGCTGGAGAAGATCTGCTGGACGAGCTCGGAGACGGTTCCTTTGCTAAACTGTTGCTGCTTGCAGGTGACCAACGGTGCGAAGCCCGGAATGAGGAAATGTAGACGGGGAAATGGCACCATATTCACATAGATCTTCCGGAGACCCGCATTCAATTGACCCGGAAAACGGAGGCACGTTGTGATCCCCGACATGGTCAAGGCAACGATGTGATTGATGTGCTCATAGCCGGACATTTGTATCTTCAGATTGCGATTGCAGATCTGAAATAACGCCTCATTGTCCAGACAAAAGGTCAAATGGGAGTTATTAACCAAAGCCGGAATGCTGAGCAGGGCATTGTACGGTTCCACAACGACCTGGGACATGTTCGGTGACGGTATTGTCACATAATTGCAAAGCAAGTTATCCGGATATTGCTCCACTAGCGCCTCCATGATCAGCGATGTCAAACCGGATCCGGTGCCGCCTCCAATGGAGTGCAACAATTGAAATCCCTGCAATGAATCCACAGATTCCACCTCACGACGTGTATTTTCCAGCACCTGGTCAAGAATCTCAGCGCCATCCGTGTGATAACCACGTGCAAAATTATTTCCCGCACTCTCCGAACCGGCTACAAAATTCTCCGGCCGATATAATTGACTGCTCGAATTGAGACGCTGTATGGTGCTGGCTTCCGTATCAATGATGATGGTGCGGGCATAGAAACGTTTGCTCGCCGTCGCATTGAAGAACACATTGATGCGCTCCAGTTGCAAAGGACTTGTGCCTCCAAAGCGTCCGGATGCATAATCCACGCCGTGCTCATGCGAGATCACATGCCAGAACTGTTTAAGATAGAGACAGTAAGAGATTGAGGGGGATATTGATGATATCGATCGAAAATTGGACTATTGTGCATATACATATCGCTTATTTACTTTAAGAAACAAGCGGATCAGTCGAGCGTACTCGACAGTCGGATACCCTGTGCCCAGGTACTTAATGACATTGACAGCTTAATGATGTAATAAATGAATAATTCTATAAGATTGGTTCAAATTACTCAAAAAACAATAAAGTTAATATAGTGGTCAGATCCAAAAAAAAAAATAATTCCCATATGGTATTCAGGAACCTATATGCCAAATTCTGAACCTTTAGCCATTATAGTATCCGAGATCGTCACGCTTATAGTCGGACAGGGTTAAATCGACTTGGAAATACCAAGTAACAATCTTTTGCTCATTTTCAATGGGCTCAGGGTATACAAAACATGATTTTTTTTTGGTTTGTCTTTTTTTAAATACTCTTGATGTCGTCCTTTATGTTGTCTACAAAAAATCATAGTCATATCTTGTTTAGTTTTCATGTGAGAGTCTAAAGAATTCTTGTTTCTACTGTAAAATGGTACTAAATGACGTTTTACTCGAAATACCGGCATTTTTAAGTTATGTCCGTTTTACAGTAAGCAATCGATATATCAAGATTACTCACCGCATCGCCAATTGCATTGCCGGCTCCGCCGATCTGTAGTGTAACTATCTCTCGCATTCCACCTTCTCGCCTCCCGTCTCTTTCTCCAGTCCCCGATTCCTTCTAATTTGCGTCCTTCTGCTTTTCGCTTTTATGCAATTTTTTTCAAATTCCAGAATACAATATATAATTTTCAATTTTCAATTGGCCAAAATGGAGGGAATTTAAAAAAAAATAAAGCTCAATTGAACTGCATGTTGTGCCTCTCTTTTCTCACTCTCTCACACTCTTCCCCTCACCACACGCTTGCACAGAAATCAATTTAGAAATTTTCCAGCTCCTTAACTATTATTCTCTCTCTTTCTCTCCCTCTCATTCTCTCTGTCTGTCGCTGTCTCGCCACCTTTGATCGATAGACAGTATTACCAGAATTTTAAGCCTCAAATAAATAATTTTTATGAAAAGCTAACTAGAATATGCTATACAAATTTTAACAGTATCCTAAAATACCCTTTTTTAATTTTGCATTTTATATAGCTTATAATACAAAAATTAAAATAAATTTTTTTTATTTTTCAGATTCAAGTCTTTATATTTGTTGATTTAGAAGTAATTAAAAAATACATTGTTATAATAGCTGCTATTTAAAATAATGCTTTTTAATAGCATTTTACGCTTTCCCATTAATTTTTCATTGTTCCTTTATTTTCTTTCCATTCCTTTTCTGAAAGATTCCAATATTTCTACTATACTATTTTTAAAAATAGCCAGTTTTCTAGCTTAAAATATTTTCTTAAAATTTCAGCTTTTACAATTAAAAGATAGGCAAGTGTAGCTATTAAATTGTTGAAAAGGTCACACTAACGGTAGAACTTCTTGTGACACGACTGTAGTTGGATATATAAGTCATATCACGCGACCATCTCTAGGCAATTCGAAGAGTTTTTGGTAGAAAAACAGAAATTTTTTCGATCAAATTATAATTTTGTTGGATAGTGTAATTTATCAACAAATGTTTTTCTAAAGTTCTTTTTATATGAAGACTCAACTTCTAATAGTTTAAGTTGTGTAGTTCTGTCTCACGAGTCCATCTCTATTTTATCGTGCGCAAATCCCAAAAAAAATATAATTTTTTTGCAAATGAATGAGTGTAGGATTCAGATTGTAAACTCCACTTGTGACACGGTAAATTCACGCACCCATCTCTAAAGAGATACAGCGATTTGTTTACTACAATTAGTTTAATGTGAGAAATAGTATTAAAAAAAAAAACGGAAATCAAAAAAAGTTGAAGAGAAAATGCGGCGAATACATCGGAATCGATGGAAAGCAGGCAATTATAATTATTAGACAATAAGCAGCTGTTGCTGGAGCTATTTGTCCTTCTTCTCGGCGGCGAGGGGATTGTACAGCCGGTTGACCTCGTTGGCCACCAGATGATCCAGGATGATGCCATTGTTATCGATGAAGGCGGCGCATGACTTAATGCTCGTCTGTTCCCGCTGACCGCGTCCATCGCGTACGCTCAGCGTGAGGATGTACTTATCGTCGTACTTCTTCATATCGGAGCTGGCCTCCCAGATGCGTTGCGATTTGCCGCCGGCTTCCTTTTGTACGGCAACCGCAAAAGTTCCCTTCTCCCGGAACGTTGTGTGGAGCGTGAGGACGCCCATTAGGGCAAAGTAGGCGAGCACGCTGAACAGCAATACGGGACGGGATTGCGGGAATGGGTGGGTAAAGTCCCAGGCATGGGCCATTATGGCCACGCCCACCGCCAAGGCGCAGAGCACCAAACGAGTGTTGACCAATCCAAATTGCTCCTTCAACTGTGGACGATCGCCCAGCAAGCAGGTCTTCACCGCATCGTCCAGAGCATGCTTCACCGCCGATCCGTCCCATTTGTTCACCTTCACCAGCTGCAAATATCGAAATATTATTATTAATAAAACAAGCCGACTGACGTGTACAAAAAAAAAAAAAAAAACACTCCAGCAATTTGTAAATGGAAACCGGCAAACATTTGCGTTTTTTAGCCGTTTTACGTTTCCCTTGACTTACTTCTTCGGCAGGCTGTGATTTGTCGTCTTTCTTGGCCATTTTTCCTGTTGTCTTTCAGTTGCTGCGTTTAAGATTTGCTTGCTAAGAACGCTTAAAAAAAACACTTGTTTTTGCAATTTGACAACGCGACAGATAATCAGTGCTGCCAACTTTTTCGTTTGGAAAAATAGCAGTTTTTGGCTGGAAAGCATCCGAAAAAAAGCTATAAATAACAAAATGGCAGGCCTGAATTTAAAAACGGTGTGGCCATACCAGAAAAAAATACCGATAGAATTAAGAAGCTAACTATCGATAGCTGTTGCTTTAACAGCGATATGTTATCGCCCGTCAGGAGCTGATTAAACTTTAACAGTGGTAAAAACTGTTAGATTTAAAATTAGTTTTTCAAATTTTCAAATTGCCTTAAAAAGTTAATTAATTAACAATTGAAAGAGAATTTAAAATTCAAAATTCAATAAAAATATGGTAAGAATTTTAAAAATGGTTTGAAGTTCGTCCGCCTTCGGGAAGAGAAGTTACAAAACATAAACTGAAAAAAAAAAAAATATGAAAAAATCTAGAAAATTCCAACAAAAATTATGCAAAAATTTAAAAAATTCTAGCTCAAAAAAAAAAAAAAATTTCAATTTAGTTGAATTTTTGTAGTTGCGACTAAATTTTATTTTCAACTGTTAGAAAAAAGTTGCCAGATCCAGGGAATTCAGTAGGGTGGCAACCTTTAAATTAGAAAGAGTTGCCAGATCGGGGAATACAGTAGGGTGGCAGCCCCATGAAGGGACGCCGCGTTATAACCGTGCATTTCTTTGTGTCGACAAATTGAACAAATTTGATTTCGACAGATCGAATGAGAAGAGAAAGAGATATTAAATCTATTAATTATAAAATGGCCGAAACAAAAAAAATTCCATATATTTTGGATGGAGGCATCTTCAAAATAAAAAAACGAAACGGCGACCGTGTTTCCGTCGAATGTTTGTACTGCCCGCCAAATCGGATTTTTCGCGGGGACCTCAGATATGGCACAGGCAATTTTCACCAACACATCAAAGTAAGTAAGCCTTCTTAGGCCTAGTTAAGAACGAATTAATTATAATTGAAACATTTCTTAGATATTGCAATAATATAAAAATTTGTTGCAAATAAAAAAATTTTAATTTAATTTAAAACGCAAAAAATTAATAAATTGCTAATCAAACCAAAAAAATGCTTTTATTGAAATTGCGTACATTTTCATCAATTTAATTATAACATCTTACTAATTAATAGTACATGAATTTTGTGAGAAAGAAGAGCCGAAAAATAAAGTACTTTGTATTCGTGATATCGTCCAAAAATAACTGAAAATACGTCACGATTTTGAACTGTTTTTATTTTATATATTGTATATTATATTTATGAATAACAGTATGAAAGTCCGTTGTAAAAAAAATTGTAAATATATATATTT
Source organism: Drosophila phalerata (assembly GCA_951394115.2). Lineage (NCBI taxonomy): Eukaryota > Metazoa > Arthropoda > Insecta > Diptera > Drosophilidae > Drosophila > Drosophila phalerata. Next base: position 36,811,438 of record OX596006.1, read on the forward strand.
AAAAATAACAGAGTATGGAATTTGTTTCGCTAATTCACATGGACTTCATCTGGGCCATGAGATCTTCCAAGCTCGTCTCCGGCACACCATCACCAGCCGCTGCATTGGCCGCAATGTCGACATCCGGCTTGTCGGGCGCCTCGTAGGCCAAACGGAGACCAGATGCCAGATTTGTGGAATCTGCTGGTTTGGTAGCTACCTCCACAGCTGGTGCATCGTCAGCCACAAGCTCAATGCCCCAATCGTTGGTGGCATGCAGCGGTTCATCGGATACCTCCTCCACCGGTTGCACCACAGGCTTGGGACGCGCCTGGAACTCCTTCTGGCGCAACAGGCAATGACGATCGTCACACTGTGTGTTCGGCTTGAGCGTCATCTTGGGAAAGAAGTCGTTCAGCGCATTGTATCCCAGATAGTCGGAGACCTCGCCAAAGTTTAACAAATACTTGAGCGCATTTTGGACCAATAGACCCGCCGTAATGCCCATGGTGGTGGGCAGGGAGGCGGCACAGACGCCCTCCCGTTTCAGTGTACGCTCGTCAATGTTCTCCGCCACAACCAAGGGTGGAGCACATGCAAAACAGGCCGTGTCTCCGGGCCGAATGAACTGGATGTGACCGGAGACGGCATTCTCCGAGACGCCGGACTCGAACCAGTACAGATTCTTCTCATTGCAGGCCGAATTGATAGCCATGCGTGCCTCAAAGTTGTCCACACAGCTGAGTATCAAGTCGACGGGTTGACCCAGCTGCATGCCCGACTCCGAAATGGTGCTCAGGAACTGGTCAAAGTTATCCACTGTCGTAATGTTGTAATTGTGCGTCTCAATGTGCACATCCGGATTAATGAAGCTCAATGTACGCGCCGCTGCCTCCACCTTGGACAGGCCAGCCTGATCGGGTGTGAAAAACAAACGATTCATGTTCGCCAACTCCACCTTGTCATAGTCAAAGAGTATGAGCTTCCCAATGCCACAGCTGTTAAGTGAAACACATGTAATTATTTCTAGATCATCTCACAATTCCATTCACACACTTACCGCGTCAGCATATCGGCGGTGACACTGCCCACACCACCGACACCCACAATGGCCACCGCCTTGTCCCGTATCCGTTCGTAGTCCTTCACAATGTTCATCCTTTGTAGCGCCATCAGGCGACTGTAGGGATTCGAGTCCACGACTTCGGCGGACATGCGTTCAATCTTTTCGCGTGCATTTCGTGTGCTGGTTTTGGGCTCATCCAGTTCCGTTTTCAATTCGGCAATGATTGCCTGCAGTTCATCAATGGCATTGGACATATTGCAAATGGGGATGGAGCAACAAAACAAAACAAAACAAATCTCAAACACCCAACAAAATCCCAGACACCGTCAATAAAGTCGTCGTCGGCTGTCGTCGTGTCACTTTCGCTACGAACAGCTGTCAGCTGTGCGGCGTTGCCAGACGTGGATTTGAGCACAGCGATAACAATATCGATAGGACGTGCGCATTGCGCACTATCGTTGCCATTGCAGCCATTCATTTTTATGGTATATTTGAAATTAAAGAAAATATTTTATTTTTTGTTTTGTGTGCATTTTAAGATTGTTTTTTTATTTTTTTTTTAATCTAGCTTGTTTTTCAGCCATTTTGCGCTGACATTGAATATACGTTACGAACTCTCAAAGAGATTGAAAATCATCTTCGAAATTTTGACGTTATTTTTTTTTATACAGTTTGTATTTCGAGCCTACTTCGTTGTTGGGCCAATTTCGAATGGAGCAGAACGACCTACCAGACCGCCAAACATCCTCAAACACTCGGTGGCATAAAGAGAAGAAGAATTTGAAAAGTATTTCATAGAAAACTTTCCGCCGGCGGAAATTTTGTTCTACTCGAAACTGGCCTTTATGTGGAAATATGGATGAGGCTGTGACAACAATTTTACATAGTCTATTTTGAATTTTTATTTTTATTTTCAATTCTTTTCGGATTGGAATTTTCTACAGATTTTTTTCATAATTATTATTTCTCAATTTATATTTCCAAAGTACCGAGCTTTCCAATTTTGTGTTTCCAAGTCTTTTCCTCAATTTTAATTTTCTTAAAATTATTTTACCAAATTATTATTAGAAACCAGTTTGTTTTTCGATGGTTGTCAGAGGATCGAGAACTCAGGTTGAAAAAATTAAATAAAACATAAGCGCACAATTCAAAATATTACACCAAGTATATTGTCAAAACATTACACATATTATTATTAAATACACAAAAAAAAGAAATAATTAATTGATGTTGTGGTTGTTGAGTGTCAAGTGTCTGTCCGTGTGTGTGTTTTTGTTGTGTTTAATGTTAAATGCAGCGCTTGGATATTGCTACGAAAAACTGATAATTTTCGAATATCAATCAAATTACAAGCTATGCTCTTTACTATTATGTTCCTGTCTGTATGTGTGTGTCTGAGTGTATCTGTCTGTGTGCGTGTGTGTGTTTATTTATTTCTTTAATATTATTATTATGTATGTATTACTGTATAAACCGGGACTATCACTTGCAAAAAGTAAAATATATGCATAAGTTTATGATGCTGCCGTGCTGCCCGCGGTTGTGGTCGCCTGTCCCGGCTGTCGGGGCTGGAGGCGCACACGAAAGCCCTCCTCCCGCTTCAGGATGATGTCTGCCTGCAGCTTGAAATCCGACTCGCTGAGGTCCGAGTAGACACGATAGTTGCGCATGATGGTCGACAGCAGGATCTTCAGTTTGAGCATCGCGTACTTGCGGCCTATCGAATATTTCACCAACATTAATCGGTCGTGTAATTGAGTAATCGAATGTGAATTGATTAATAAAGTCAGATGAAATAACAAGATGACTCGAATAATAATCGACTAATCGAAAAAGAATCGAGTAGTCGATATAATAAAGTGATCGAGTATAAATCGAGTATTCGATATAGTCGAGTGATCGAATAAAAATCGATGAATCAATCACATATATTATTAATCAATTATAAATGAACCATAGAATCAATTAATCGAATATTAATAGATTAATGGAGTAAACGAATATTAATCGAATAATTGAAAATTAATCGAATATTGATTGAGTATTCGTATACGAATCGAGTAATCGAATGCGAATCGATAAATCCATTAATACTCACCCACACAGCTGCGTGGTCCCGCAGAGAAGGGCACAAAGGCATAATAATGTCGATTCGCCTGTCGTTCGGGCAGAAAGTTGTCCGGATCAAAGACATTGGGATTGTCGTAGACCTTGGGATTGCGATGCAACAGGATGGTGGCCACGGTCACGGTGGCGCCACGCGGTATAACATATGGTCCCGAGTTGAGTTTCAGATCCTCCTGCAATTCACGAGCTATTAACGGCACGGGCGGAAACATGCGAAGGGTTTCCATGAGGCAACGTTCCAGATACTTCATTTCCAGCGTGTCCTGGAAGGTGGCCGGACGCTGTGAGTCACCAAAGATGCCATCCAGTTCTGCAATGACTCGATCCTGTATATCCTGATGTATGCCCATCAATGACAAAAAGAACGAGGATCCAGCCGCCGTTGTGTCGTGTCCTTCAAACATAATCGTATCCACCTGCTCCTTGATTTCCGTGTCCGTGATTAGAGCACCATTTTGAGCGCTCTCCAGCATCAGATCGAGAAAGGCTAAACGCTTCTTTTCACCAATATCATTGTCCTCCACATCCAGATCATCCTTGAGGCCCGCCGACTGGCCATAGGAGAGTCCCGCAACGGGAGTTCCCTGCTCCGGTTTACCGCTCTTCACCACCTGCTGCTCCTGTTGCTGCTGCTTTTCCTGCTGTTCCCGTAGCTCGCGCTCTTCCTGCTCCAGGGCAGCCGCCTTCAGCTCACTCTGTGCCAGCGAACCACGTGTACCCTGCTCAAATGCCGCCTTCTTGCTCCTTATGACCTTTGTGGTTAGACCGTGGATAATGTTAAGCAGACGTCCCTGCTCCTTGTAGTAACGGGTCAAGGTGAAGATGAACTCGTTACGCAAAAAGATGCTGCGATGACGGGCATGGAGAATGTCACACATACGCATTACGGCCATTGCGTACTCAAATCCCGATTTATCCTGCGTCTTCTTTGACACGCCCATTGCGGTCTCTGGAATAACGGAAGAACAATCCCAGAAATAGGGACAAAAATAAAAAAAAAAACAAATGGAAAAGGCTATAGTCGAGATCCCGACAGTAAAATACCCGTTACTTATTTCAATATCTATAAAAGTACTTTAAAAAAAGTACTACCTAATAAAAAATACTGCATACTTTTAGGCGATTATATTGATTATAATAACATTATTTATAGATAAGGTAAGCTATTACTTCCGTTCTATTTGTCCGATCTGGCTGCGGTTAAGTGAGATTATAGATAATATTAATAGATAACATTATATACCATAAAAACTGTATTATCTAAAATTTTTATTTGCGATTTACGGGGGCAAAAAGGGACGTGGCTTAAATTTAAAATAAACTTGATCTGCGCGGGGTCTATAGAAATCTATGTGCCAAATTTGGTTACTCTATCTCTAATAGTCTTTGAGATCCTTTTGTTTATACAGACAAACAGACAATTTTTCGCGATTTTCGCGGGCGCGTCATAAATTTAAAACAAACTTGACCTGCGTGGGATCTATGGAAATCAGTATGCCAAATTTGGTTGCTCTATCTCTTATAGTCTCATACGTACAGACAGACGGACGGACAGACGGACATATCGACTCGGCAGTTGATGCTGATCAAGTATATATATACTTTATAGGATCGGAGACGCCCTGTTACATACATTACAACGAACACAATATACCCTTTTATTTATTTTTTAAGTAAAAGTGTGTTAAAAAATCGAAATGGCATGAAGATGCGAATGGGAATGAAAAATGGAATATGAAAATATGGATATGAAATTGAAAATGAAAATGGAGATTGGAGGTGGAATGCACTCGACTGACCCAAGCGCCAATTGAACTTAACAATCATACAACGGCGGCTGCTCCATCTGTATTATTGTGGATACAATGCATAAATAGCATCGTTATACGTGGATGAAACACACACATAATCGTACTTATGCTTGCTTGTAAACGAACTGACAACGGGGCGTATGAGAATTTTCGTTAAGCATAATCTTTATGCCAAGCGGTAGTGCACTTTAATAGCTATTTACTTAAATTCGAATCTCAAATACAATTTTCATTTATATTTTAAATACTTTTTGAAGTTTATAAAACTTTATCAATACTTTTCATTCTCAACGCATTTTTTTTAAAGGGTTAAATTGAAAGGTTTGCTCTAAAAATTTGCAATTATCGTTTACAAATTTACAGATAAATTATTTTGTGCAAATAAAATGATACAATTAAACTTTGTTAGAAAGCATTTTCTTTATAAATTAAATTTATAATATTATTAATAAAATATATTTCTGTATGCTTAGTAACATTTTATTATGATTTTTCGTATTTATAAAAACTTAATATAAGAGAAGCTAAACAATATTTAAATGAAACCGATAAAAGACTGTACAGTAGAAAAATTGTAAAAAATCAGGGACTGTAATCATTATAAGTTTTACGATAAAAATCAAGAATGATCATTATTCTATGAGTTTTATTATATTACTTATGATTACTTTCGAGCAAAAAAATAAAACTCAGGAATAATCATTATTTTTGATTCAATAAAATAAAACAATGATTATTCATGAGTTTTATTTTTAATTCAATAAAATAAAACTCATGACAACAAATTTGAGTTTAGAAAGCTTCATTTTTTTTTTCTACAAAAGTGATATCACTTTCCTTTAATCAGACATCAGCTCAAATTGAAAGAAAAAGTCAACTTTTACTGAATGGAAAACTATTTTAAGAACTGCAACTCTAGGTGTATGCATGTTTTTTGAGGCATTTAATGCCAGTATTGATGTCGTCTTGGCCGAGTTACGTTAGCCATGATAATGTGGCTTAGATAATTGTATCCATGTCAATGTTTCCGTTAACTGAAAGCGAACACAAAGAAAGGTGTTGCGCAAGCGTGGAAATGCGAGTTTTTTTGCCACCTGTTTTTGGCCATTTCATATTGGCCTAGTGGCCTGGAAAAACTTGTTGCCACATTGCAACGAGATTATGCAACAACAATTGAAAAAGCCACTTTGATTTCAGCTTAGTTCAGTTCAGTTTCTTTTCATGTCTATCTATTGTCGTATATCGCATATCCGAAACTCAAACTCAAAATGCATTTTAGCTCACTATTTTTTGTTGTTGTTGTTATTTTTTTTTTTTTTTTTAATTTGTATTTTTATGATTTTTATTTTCACTCTTAATTGCTAATTGCCCGTTTGCGTCAGTCAGGCGACGGTCGACCCGGGGCTGGGCCTCTCAATACGATGTACGATGTACAGTGTCTGCCCGGTACTGCACAGTGAGTCGAGGGTCGTGGGTAGCGGGTGCAGGTCGGTGGATGGTGGGTGGAGGGTGGAGGGTGAAGAGTCTACTACTGTCTAACGGGCTGCAGTTGCATTCAAATTTTCCTGATTAAATGCTTAATGGCAATGCGACGTGGTTTTAATTGCACTTCGGCTTAACTCTGGGCAATTTTCGATCTGATGCGCGTTTTGGCAGCATTTCAATTATGGGCGAAGGTAAAGCGCCGTTTAGTTTAGCTTATGCAATGGCCTAGAAATCAATCGGCCAAACAGCCAAACAGCCAGCCAGTCGGTTAGTCAATGTGACAATGTCATTAACATTCGATCAGCCCCGTTTGAGCCTGGCAAACTGCCTGACTGACTGACTGACTGACTGACTGACTGCCTGACTGACTGCCTGACTGTCTGACTGACTGACTGACTTCGGAATGGTTTGGCCGGTTTCACTTTTCAGCCAAAACGTGTCTGGCTTTAACTATATTGAAACAGTTAACGGCGACTATCATATAATATCTTTACTGTACCCAATTGAATGTCATAATCCCATTTGTAACATAAACATTAAGGGGCAGTGAAAGTCTTCAACGTAACAAAAATATCCCTGTTAGTTTCATAATTGCTTACAGGCTAAAACTAGTTAGTTGGCTTTGAACTAATTGAACAGTCTCAGAAAATGAAAATCTGCTGAGCCAGAGCTGAGTTACGTGGGTTATTGCCTTGGAATGATTAGAATCGATCCGATTTTTTTTTTTTTAATAAAGGTTTACTATCTGAGAAACCTTAATTAGTCTTATAATCAAGCTATATCTTGAGTTTCAATGTAATTCTTGTGCGTTGATTTGAAACGAAAATCAGAGGGTTATTTTAAGTTCCATTCAATTCCTGACTTTAGCAAAATCACTAAGACTTTTAAAATAAGTAGGTTAAAAGCCTCAGGCTACAGGCTCGTTAAAAAATGTTTTAAATCAATAAATGCCCTGATCAAAGCCGAGTTACATGAGGCTAGTTTAGTTTAAAAAGTCTATTACGGCATTATAATGTTCGAAAATCATCGAAAATTTTCTAAGGCTGTTGGTTTAGCCGTATAATATTGGGGTTTCATTCAGCTCTTGGGATACGGCTAATAAATTGAGGATTTAAACTACCTAACTAAGCTAACCAAAGATGAGTTACTTGAAGATAGTTTACGTTATTGTTGTATAACAAAAGTAAAATCGAGAAAAGTTTATTTTTAGATAAATCTTAGTGCCTTATAATAAAGTAAAAGCCGTATAATATCGCATACAGTTTCCATTGGCTATTGTAAAAGAATGAATGAACTGAGAATTAGTATATGTCAGTTTGTGGCAGATATTTTTTGCTCATTATACAGAGTGGACAGATATGCACGTATACGGATTAGTTGGGGATGATATTTGAAATAATTTGGTTCCCGGGCTCTATGAGTAGACCGTCCATCTGTCCGTCTGTCCTTCTGTCCGTCTGTCTGTCTGTCTGTCTGTCTGTCTGTCTGTCATTGTGTCTACACACAAAAGAGAGGCAAATGGACAACAAACAAAATGTTGATTTGTGCGAGTATATAGGGAAATGGGTCTGTGCTCAATTGTAGCATTGTATATTTAGTAATCGCAGATATACAGATATATATATATATATATATATACAGATATGTATATATATAATCCACTGACACGCACACATATGAATTTGAATATGAAACTGAAACTGAATCAAATATGTTGAGTGCGTATGAGTGGACTGTACCGTTTGAGTGAATACAACACATATGCATACCGTAGATTTAGCTGTGTGTGTCACTTACCCAATAGAATCTCCACAGTTGCCTCACTCATATAATCATGACAATCAAATGTGCGTCCATCCTCCGCACGCAGTTTCCGTACCACATTCCTCGAGTTCTCGTTAAACAATTCAATGAAACTCTTTAAGACATTCAAATGGAATGTGGGTGCGATTAGTTTGCGATGCGCGCGCCACTTTTGACCTGATCGAAGAAGATCAAAAAAATATATATAAAGTTGAAAATTTTTCTTTTTTTCGAAAAGTTATTTTTTGCTGATCTTATTAGAGTACGAATCAGAAGACTGATTGCGTTCAACTATTTTCTGAAAATAAAAAAGTATTTACTTAAGTTTTTAAATTCTATGATTTATTAGTTTGTCACAACAGTTACTAGACATACTGTTTATCTGCATATCTAAGTTAAAAATAGAGAAAGAGAGGGAGACAGATATGGCGTGAGCTGTACACCCCGTCGCATCCATTTAGCTGTGATATTCTCAGTTTTGAATTCGCTAAGCTTTCGTTTTATTTATAGCCGCCATTTGGCACGGCGTTGTTGTGCCAACTGTCAGGCTTACAAATCGTTTAATTAATTTATGATTCCATAAACGCAATTTAAATTGCATTAGCTTGAGTGTCGCACCACACACACACACACACACACGCACACCCAGACACGCACGCACACACACAGAGAGAGAGAGAGAGACACACACATACACCATCTCACCTGTGCTGATGAGGAGACCATCGCCAAGCCATGGCTTGAAGAACTTATACTCGGATGCCTTGTCAATGTACACGTGACTGCTGAGCAGCAGTTCCACATCCCGTGGATCATAGATGAATACGACGAGCTTGGGTCCGATCCACATTTTGGCAATATGCTCGAAGGGTGTGCTCTTGCGTATAACTGTTTTGAAAACAGCTGCAAAATGTGATCCATTTAATTAGTTATACACTCAGCAGTTAGAATAGGATTAAGAGAATGTTTTTTTTTTTTTTTGTGTTTTTTGAAATAGTTTCCACCTACACGAAGCTGGTCCAATGACATCAAAGAGATGCCCCACAATGGGCAGACCACGGGGTCCCGGCAGCCGGGCTGCCAGCTTGTACAGATGGGCACGGGAGAGTCGCCAATAGGTGTACCACAATATCAGGGTGGGAAGCAGCAGCAGATAGAAGACGCTGCTGGGTGAGCCTAGAGCGGCGTCTTTCTTCAGCACCTCCATGCTCCAGGCAGTCAGCAGGACAAATTTGCACTCAAAACACTCACACACACACACACACACACACAAACACAACACCAAAAAAAACAACAACAACAACACGGAGGTGGTGGTGATGCAGCAGTCGAAGACGTTACAAACTTTTGCCTCAAAACATTTCAATGCGCGACTCTCGCTCGAGTTTCTTTCTCCGTGCTCGGTGCTTGGCCGGATGCTTGTCGCTGCTCGTCCGCCGCGATACTGATGCGATGTTGCCCTCAAAGGCAACGCTTGCCACAAAAAACAACAACAACAACAACAACAACACTAAATAGATAATAATAATCTCCAAAAAAAAAAATAAAATAAATATAACAAAATCACAACCGCACAATGAGCACAAGCACGAGCAAAAAAAAATAAATACAAAAAAAGAAAAAAACAAATATAACAACTCGAAAAAAGCAGTAAAAAAAGTGTAGCAAAAAATAAAATTGAATGGAAAATGGTCGCCCGACGATTTGTTTTATTTTTTTTTTGTTGCACGCTCCACGCTTCGCGCTGTGACTAGTGACTAGTGACTGTGACTGGTGACTAGTCGTCGCCGACACTGCGCCCGACTTTTATAGCCAACACAATACGCGGCAAGCGGCAACGAACTGGCGCTGACCGACAGTCAACTAGACAGACAAGCGACACACACACACACACACACACACACACACTCGTAGAAAGGCAGTCAAACGAGCATCCATTTATTGTAGATAAGTTTCAGCCCCTATTCAAAATTATGCCGCGTGCTTCCTCGTAGCGCATGCAAAAAGCTTTTCGCCTCTTCCAAAGTCACGTTGATAACTTTGAGCTTTCTTAGCTTAAAAAGTTTCCTTTTAAATTTCACCTGATCTTGAATTGGGAAGTCTTAAGCTCTGATTCATCGTGTAAGTCCTTGCAAAACATATAAAAGCTCCATAGCAAGCTTAAAGCTGTGGAAATGTTGCTTTATGGTAAAGTAAGCAGTAGAGCTTTTCTGATTCCTGATGCGTAAATTATGCTTAACACTTTTCGATCCTAATGTTGACAAAGTTAATTCATAGAGTTCCTTGTGAAAGCACTTTGTTATCTAAAAAATCTTCGTTGCAAGCTTTTAAGCTAATTTTATCAATCAGCATAAAACTTTTACTTTAATCTGAACGCATTTCTTGATAAATTAGTTTATGTATTATCTTTTACTTTTATTGCTTCGGTTATAGATCCTATATAAAATATAGTTATTTTTGTTAATTTTTAAGAAATAAAATTTAATTGAACAGATCTTTTTAAGTCGCACATAACATAAAGAAAATTATTTGTCTCCTGGTTTTTATTTTTCAAAAGCATAAACTTTTGAAAAATAAATGTTTCAGTTAATCAAGAAATAAAATATTTCGAAGATTCCTTGTACTTCTCACTTTCTACTGCTTCCAGTTCCCAGCTAATAACTGAAGATTTCGAGAAGTATAATTTCCATAAAAATCAAATAAGTTGTTTAAGTCTTTTTTGGTTGTTTATTATATTGGACATTTATGCAAGGTTATTGATTAGTAGCTCATACCTAAAGATGATAAATTACCTTAAAATATTGACTAACCAAAAAAAAAAAAAATATATATATTATATATATATTGTAGCTAATGTGTATGTGTGTTGTGTGTCTGATCTCTGTACGTATGAGCAATATTATTACCCAGACATTTAGAATTTACAATTACAATTATAAATACAAATTAGCTTATGGAAGTCGTTGGCTGGACAACAATGACGAAGGGGCGGCAAACATAGCGTGTGCCGACTGTACCACAAATACTATAGTATTATAGATAGACACATGACATGAGTTACAGCAACAACGTTGAAACCTAACTAAAAGTAATTACTATAACTTTCTATATATAAGATATTTTTTGTCTAAGCCTAAGAGTATGCTGTGATTTTTTTTTCAAATTCTATTTTAAATGTGAGTCTCAAGTCTTGAGATAGAAGTTCTGATCCCTAAACGGATGACTCATAGATGACAATTTGTAGCACTTTGGGCTTGCTATTCTGTGCCTCCTTCACCTCCTTGAGTATGGCATTTGTGATGGCCTCCAGAGCGGCAATATCCGAATTGTGTTGGTTCTTTTTGTTGCTATTCCACTTGGGCATGGATACCTGTAACATCGATTTATTATTAACAAGTAACAACGACACTTAGATACTCAGTACCCTCAACCCACCAGTTGACAAATTAAAAGCAATGAGATAAATATTTAAATAATAAATATAAATATATCAAACAGAAAGACAGACCGAAAACAAATGTTTATTTTGTGAGATGGTGTGAGATACAACAAAAAACAAAAAGATTTTCGACCGATTTGAAGTTTAAAATTCCAAATGTTAACTTTTAATGAACTCCTTTTATTCTTACTAGTATTGAATTCTGAGACGTTACATTATTTTGTATAAATACATTGAGAATTTAACAAAAATATTGGCCTATCAAATTGCTAGTTCAAAAGTCGGATCAACTTTGAGCATTCATAACTTTGTCAAAACTTAATCAATTTTCATGGTCAAGCAATTTTCATGGTTTCGATTTTAATACAAAAAAACATTTTATTTTTCGGACATACCACAAGTGAAACTGGAACCGATATTTGCTTCGGTTTGTTTCCGGTTTCTAATACCATTATATTCGTTGGGTACTGAGTATAAGAACTTCTATTAACTTACGGTTAAAACTTTTTGCAATGTCGTATAGTCGAGACCTGTGCCCGCCGTTTCGCCCAGACGACGTAATGTCTCCGCCATGGGTCCGGATAGTTCCTGAAACCATAAAAGTTTCATTTTTATTTTATTATTTTTTTAGAGTATACTTAAAAGGAGTTCAACTACCTGAAGCTTGGCCCAACTAGTCGCATATTGACGACGCACCAGCTCAATAATGGTCGAGGTTAATGCCAGTCCAATGAGTATATACAGTGTGCAGAGTAGCATATAGTTGGGTTTCTCTGTGGGCAACATAAAGTAGAGACTATTTTAGCAGCTGTCATCTGTAGCTTAAGATTCCTAAATACGCACTGGGAACGAGATCTCCGAAGCCAATTGTTGTCATTGTTATGAAACAAAAGTAGAAACCATCAAAAAATGTCCAATCATCCTCCCAGAGCAGCAAAAGTCCAGCTCCAGCAGCTAAATAGACACCTAGAAAACCTACAGCCAGAATCGCATAGAACCAGGTCTTTCCAATAAAGTTCGTAAACTTTGGCTTTGCTATAGATAAAAATTAAATTATTTTAAAACTAATTCATTAATTGGAATACTTTATCTTACTGGGCATATGTTTGCCGAATACGGACACGGCGCTGGCAAAAAGTCTGCCCCAGTCGGCGATGACTGTCAGCGTGAAGGGTATTCCGATGAGGGCAAAACAAATGCAAAACACCCGACCACTGATCGTAACTGGCACAATGTTGCCATAACCTGTAGATTGATAGTTTAAGGTAAATAACAAACTTTTATTTAATTTAAAATATAGCTAAGATATTTTATTTTCACGATTGAGAATAGTTTCTCTCGTATTTTAAAGATTACTCTCAGTTCTTGTGATTCCAATTAGTAATCACAAATGTATATAAATATGTACAGAGAACAGAGAAACTTTAAATTCTTCTATTCTTTATCATTTTTTATTTGATTTGATTTCAGTTTTAGTTTTAATTTTGAATTTGTTTTCATAATTTTAATTTAACTTATGTCTTTTTTTTAGTTGACACCAAATAAAAATTCAGACTATAGACTTTCTAGCTTGATACTTAGAATATTTTTAATAAGATATGTTTCTATAACTTGGTTTTGATACCTAAGAAACATTTTTAAAGTTTACTTTATTTTTATTTATTTTTTTATAAAAAATATAATGCAATTTTTTACCTTACAAGGCAACTTAAACTAATCAGAATATTTTTTTTTAAGTTCACAGATTTAATTTCAGAGAACACTATGAAAGTATGCACCACACTTATCTGTGTAAAAGAATTGATGATTACGAATAATTTTGATAATGTTCGGTATAAATGGTTTATACATTTCATGATATAATTTTTTTGAATAATAAACATGAGAGCGATCCGACTATAAAAGTATTTTGATTATTAACCACAAAATATTCATTTTGTGCACTTTCAAATACCATAGATGATCTTGAGTTAGTTTTAATGTGAATTTCCGACTTACCTATGGTGGTTAACACAGTTGATGAGAAGAACACAGCTTGCAGTATGCTCCAGCGCTCATAGGGCTCTGGAAAGTCTTTATCGGCTAAGATAAGCAGCCCGCCCTCGGCCGCCTGTTGTACGGCCTAGAAGTAATGGAATTTCTGGATATTTAGATGACATTCCAATGGATAGCAATATAATTTGAATGAATTTCCCAGACATAATTAGAAATTTATCCCAAACTAAATTTTAGTTTCTCAATCTCAATCAAATGTATAGCATACTTTTCGGGGCAGTTAATTTCTCGATTTCCAAAAATATCTGCTCTTAACATGTTTTGCGAAACAAAAGTGGATTGGAAATCTGATTAAAAAGTGAAACAATTTCTTACCGCTTCATATTTGGCCAGCTCAAAGGCTAGCAGCTCATTGAGATTGTTCACCTCGGTATTGTTGAGAATGGTGCTCATAAAGCGCTCCCGTTGTGTCTTTACCACATCCTTCAGCTGTGTCAGACGCTCCACCTCCGCCGGTCGCTCCAAATGGCGAAAGATCTGCATAAAGAATATGGGGAAAATTGCAAATTACACAGGCAACGCTGCATTAGCATTTAATTAAAGTGTGCCGCATAATAAATAGCACCCATACACACAGACACACACACACACACACACACAGACACATATAGGAAAGGGAGAATTGGGGTGAAAGGGGGTTAAGCGAACTTTGATAGCATCATTAAGTCTATGGCGGTGCTCAGTGCAATTTATCGGCATTTGATTGATGGCCAGGCCATTCTGCACTTTAGCTTCCCTGTCGGTTGTTCAGTCTATTCATGTTGCTAGTCTTAGTATACCCTGTAAACAAAGAGTATCTTGACTATAATAAAAGACTGCAGTCCTTTATGCGTGAACTTTAAAATGTCATATAGTTTGCTTAAATAACAATAACAATGACACTTTAACTAACTTCTTAATATGATAAGTAAAATTTATACCATTTTTGAAAACATTTTTATTATATAATTATACTTGAGAGGATATCAGAAGATGCATGCAAACTTTTTGCTTATAATATGTAGAGCCTTAATTAGGAATTTAAAAATATGACGAATTATTCTCACTCAAGGAAGCAATAACAGGATATGCCGCAGTCTAGCATTGGCAACTTAACCATTTTAACAAGTCATTTATTTGTTTAAAGGGTAGGAGAACAGCATTAAGTGAGTTAAGTGGCACTTGCAATACTCGTAAGTTAATTAATTCTTGTCTAAAGTGTAAAACTCAGCAGAGCTCGAACTTTACATCTTAGAAAATAAATAAAATAATATAACTAAAAATAGTTTTAAGTGTGCAACAATGTGGCATAATGTTGGAATACCATTGTCTGACTGTATGCGTATATGTAAACTGATGCTGGCTCGACCTTTGCCATTTTGGCCTCAGCCGTTACCCTCGTTATGATCAGACCAAAGTATTGGAAAAGCCATAAAACAAATGCAATTAAATTATACTCATACTCATTGGCAATAAGAAATTTTCCTCAATTGTTTTGTGCGTTGAATTTTGATTTTTGATCTTTAGATTTAGCGGTTACTCAAAAATTAGACCAACAATATGGCAGTAGTCGACCTGACAATACCCTACAAGCAAATCTAGATACAAGTAGAAAAAGATGTAAATAGATAAATAGACATATGGGCAGTTACAGGTTTGAGAATGCGACTTTTGAACGTATTTTAATGAAAAAAAAAAAATGTAAAAAATTTACATTTTCAAAAAAATTGTTCTAACTTTTTAATGCATTTTATCAACACTTTTTTTTATTATAAAAGACATACTTTCAAGACTTGTCATTGTCGAATTTAATATAGAAAACAATGCATCGAGAACGCGAAGAAAAATAGAAGTCACTTTTGACTTCATCTTGAAAAATGCGAAAGTCTGCGAAATGTTGCAAGTAATTTGGATGAAAATATTCTTAATTCATAGTAATGTGTTACTATCATTTTTGTAGTATATGTTTATGTTGTGCTCGGCATAACACCCGTTTTTCTATTCGTTTTACGAGAACAGGGTATGCAAAGAAATATTCTTTCAATTTCTCACACATCATCACAATAAATTTGTTTAACATGTAGTACGCGCTTTTGCTTAGTTTTTGTTGTTATAAAAATAGTTTCACAAATTGATTTGTGTTTTACTTTCAGCATACCAAAAAAAAAGTAGAAGAAGAAGCACATGAAGATGAACCAAATTCGCATTTGAAATTCAATTGAAATGTGTCAGCCATTTCTCTTAGTTGCACCCCAACGACTTGCACTAAGTGTTCGACATGCCACATTTGTCCCTTTCCTCTTTCCTCTTCCCCTCCTTTCTCTCTGTTTCTCTCTCTCTCTCTGTCTCTCTGTCTCTCCAGCGACCTGGCGAATGCACTTTGACAACAGCTGCCACTTTGCATTTTTCACAGTCACAAACACACAGTCAATGACACATTTTCATTTCACTTTAAGAGTTCAAATGTCTTAAAAAAGCTTTAACATAAAATTCTTAAAATTTTACTCCGCTCCATTAAGTATACTCTATACTTGGCAGTATAAAATTCCAAAATTTATTTTAAATGCAACTTTCACTACCAAGAACTGCCAATTTTCCACCCAGGGGGTTGAATTTTCTGAATAGGAAGGCGGTGTTTACATATTAGCTTAAAGATGTTCGTTTGAAGTGAAAAACCCCCTGAAGGGTGAATTTTTATTTTAATCTGTCGTGAATTAGTATGCGTTCTAGCGTGAAATTTTAAAAAAATAGTTTAAATGAAACAAAACAGTTTTTTTTTTTCGTTAAATATGGTTTTTTTCCAAAGTTTAACTGTGAAAAAGTTTTGTAATTTAATTGATTGTAAATACCAATTCTTGTAATGTAATTAAATAGTTGTAAGCTGCCATCTGTTTGCTTGCAGCTCAGTTTATTTAAATTATAAAATAAGAAAGCTCTAATTTTAAATGATAACAATTAACATAAGTTGCACAGCTGCTCGGCTTAATTGGCCTTTATTATGACAATTTGGCGACATTGTTGTCGAGCTTTCGCATTTGCGTAATTAGTTTCTGTTCACTGTACCAAATGATGGCGACAAGTTGTCCATGTTCAAATGTTGATACTCGCACTACGCGAACTATTTGCACAGATCTATATAATTTGCCCAGTAGCCAGTTGTGAGGAGGACAAGGACAATGACACCAAGGACAGCAAGGACACGACACAGTTGTGAGGCCTTAAATCAACTTTAGAGCTTTAAAACCGGTACAACGAGGCGAATACGCAATGTCCTATGGTCATCCCTATTATATCTGTGCTCGCGCATAAATTATAATTATTATTAGACAGAGTCTGGCATAGAATTGGGGCAACTGTTGTCCGACAAAAAACCAAACGAAAAGTGACCAAGAAGTTAATCATACTTAAATTGACTGATATGACAATGAACTTGATCATGCTTAGAATTCAAGTAACAATAGCTTCAGATTTTATTTGTAACAATAGAACTGTTAGCCAATTTATCAGTGAGCAACTTAGAAATTTTGTAGGCCGACTGTGTCATTTTAGGAAGGGCTTAAAGCACTTGTCAGCCCAAGTGTCAGTTCATTTGCACGCCATAAATCACGGTCCACACGCAGCTCCTGGTTTAACTCGGCACAGCAATTGCCACCTGCCACCTGGTCACAGTTAGTGACAAAGTGCTCGAGTGTCACCTGTCTGTTTACAGTTACTTACAGCTACTTAACAAACAGTGTGAAGGTGTGGGGAAAGGAGAAGTTGTGCTCACAGTGCGTATGCTTGATATTCGCCAACGCTGTTATTCATTTTCATTACAATAGCACAAAACAAATAAGCTAAGCAAATTTGTTCATTTTCTGCTTTCTAATAATAAACGTCAGCAACAACAACAACAACAACAACAGCAACAACAACACCAACCATGATGTCCATCGCCATTTTTCTTCATTCAAAAAATCCTGAAATAATGATGTGCGCGCACCCATTTAGCGGGTGATAATTCATTTCCGCTGCTGTCTCCGGTTCTCCGGTTCAAAAGCGCCCAAAACCAGGCAACATTCAGACAATAAACAACACTCTGAATAGTTGTGTGTGTGTAAATTCGCTTACATACCATATGTTGTGCTATTAAAGGATATCCCAGCATATATCAGCACAAAGCTAACGTTTATCCTTGCAAAAGTAAACAAAAAATAATAATCATCTGACTTTCATTCTCTGCAACTTTTGTTTAAAGTGAAAGCCCATTTAGTTTTCAGTATATAGTATATGGAACACATCACACAAGACTGTGACAACTCAAGAAAAAATATTTGAATATTTAGAACAAAATGCTGTTGTGCTTATTTATATGAAAGAGAGTAATAAATGTTATGTTTATTACAAAAGTCAGAAATTTTACTTAAAATTAAACATTTTTTATTTTATGTTATTGGATAAGCTTATCAAATCTGTACAAATATTTTTGTAAATTATTTTTTTTAAAACAATTCTTTTATACTCGCTTTAAAAATAACATTTGTGTGGGAAATTCATTTTCCTGCAGACGCAACAACATTTATTTTCATATTTGACATTATTATAGGCTTTAAAATAAATTTTAAATAAATCGGTACATGTTTCATTAATTTAGAAAAATAAAATAATTAATAAAGAAATAACTCTAATGTATAACTAAGACTTATAAATGCTCAATTTGCAATCAGTCTGAAGCTCATTTTAATAGTTGTCAATGCCAAATGAAATGATAATTGCTTTCCAGAATCTTGTTAAGTAAAGCGAAAAATAGAAGGGGTCAAGATCAGTTTTGCCAACGCAAGCTAGAAAATTTATATACAAAATTCCAAAACTTTAGTTTTTGACGGTAAATCATTCTAAAAGTTGCCATCAGCAATTTACATTGTACATACCCATACATAAATACTTGGATAGTTATTATAGAAAATTAGTTCGGGGCGTTGCAACCCTTCAGCCAAAGTTGCGGCACTAGCATGAGTTGTGGCACCAGCATAAGTTGTGGCGAATACAATAGCAACAAGCTGTGAGCCTTGGCCAAAAACACAAGCGAATATATCAAATCGAATGATGACCTTCATTGGCCCAAAACTGAGATTATAACCGTTGGGTTTTGGGGTTCCGTTATGATGCCTGCCAAAACGGAAGCACGGTGAAAATGTGAAAATGTGAAAATGTGAAAATTATTAGCGGCGTCCGCAGGGCGCCATCCATTAAATGGATTCGCCATTTTGCCTGTAACTTAAATATTTATTTACGCTTAGAAAAAAAAACTAGAATAATAGAACTTGAACTTGAATAAACCAACGAGTTGAGAGTGAAAATTGCTTAAATGCTTTGTTTATTGACAACACGCTTTTTCCGCTCAGTTTTCCCCGCAATCATTTTTCCATTTCGATGCGTTTTCCCTTTCTGTCGTGCACTGAAATTACCTCCCGGGGGGTCGTTTTTATTATTTTGACTACAAATTTCAAATTCATGTACTTGAACTTTGTTGTTTTTACACTTTTCATCCGCTTTGTCTTCCTCGGTTGTTGTTGCTGATGTTATGATTTCATGAGTTTATGATTTGATAGCAAATTAGATATACATTTATTTCATTTTGTTGTTTTTCTTGCTACTCTACATAAATCGCTGACAGCTCATTAAGTTTGAGTGGTGATTTTTCTGATTTATCGATAATTAGCTGATCATGTGCAGCCGACTGGCTTACACTGAAAAAAACTTAACCATACATATCAAAAAAGGAGCATTAAATATGAAATTTATATTTGTATTATATCATTGTTTAATCTTTCATCTTTTCCTTTTCATTTTCAGTTCATGTTTGTTTAATTCATTTTATTTGCCCTGCAACCAATTATAAACACTTTTCAATTGCTTCTAAGTATAATAAATAACTAAGATAATGATTAAAGAACAAGATCTACTCAGACTCTTGCAATTTCAGTTATTAAGTGATTTACTTTGACTTTAAGTTTTTTTTTTAGGAATTTTTGTTGAGATTTGAAAATTTGCAGAAATAAAACTTTTTTAGCAATTTAAATTCAAATGTTATACATTAAATTGTACATATATATTAAAAAAATTTTTTTTTTTCAAAAATTTCAGTGTTTTATAATAACAAAATTTTGTAAATTCAAAATAAGATTTCGCTTCAACTTGCCAAATAACATACATGCGCTGGTTTTTCTCGCAGTGTATGGCCTGATAATCGCTACATATTGCATGTCATTGACACAATTTAAAGTATTTTCCGGGTCTGTACACCCGTCTGGCTGCCAGCAGACAATCGCTGGCCCATAACTGAACCCATAAAATTTTGGAAAATCTCGAGTGATTCGCCGCTTTTTTATGGCCATGACACAGCAGCCGCCTCATTGAATACATTTGGCTTTAAACTTGACATATTTATGCGTAATTATCCTGAGGGCAAGGCCATAAAAAGATGCCATACACTTGGCATACAACGAAATCAAATTAAAAATCAACAAAAAAAAAAGTGCTACGATTATACTTTTAATAATATTGTGGGCCCCACCTGTGCGAACGCTAATTAGCTGATCTGAGTGATTGTTTGTTATTTTTGTTGTTGTTGTTGTTGCTTCAACAAGAGTCGTTAGTCGTATGGTCTATTCCACGCCTATGTCCGAGTATGTTTATTTTATGCTAATGCCACCAGACCCAAATATCGAGCGTAGTGTCAAAAAAAAAAAAAAAACAGGAAAAGGGACAATTGGCACAGAAAGAGGCCAAAACAAAGGACACAGCCACCAGACAGCGTTAAGGGCCAAAAGGTTGGCTGTCTACCATAATAAACCGCAGATAATGAGGCAACACAGCTGCAGGTATTCTGCTCCACAAACAAGCATATGAATCCACTTACTTGGAGCCCCATATACCCAGGGGTGGGACTAAAGGGATATCAGCATCTTTTAGCCTTTTGGGAAATCCTTAAGTACATCAAATTTTCTATCTCTTTGACTTAATTATGAGTACATAAAACATAGAAAGTTTATTAACTAGAGACAAAATTAGAGTTGATTTACCTCATGCTCATTAACAAATTTTAATGGGGTATCATGAGATCGTTTTTAGCGCCTGTTTTTTACATTGATGATATTAATTTAAAACTTCAGGAAATACATCATGTAGATATTAGAATTTTATCGATGACCTCAGATGAATTTCAATTAAACAATTCATTAACTTAGTTTGAGGCTTGAATATACTTTCATCACTAAGCTTTTACCTAGCGTTGAGGTTTTATTTATTTTATAGAATAATCTTCTAATACAAATACAAAAGTTTTCTACAATCTTATGTAGATCCTTTGATTTAAAATGATTTGAATAAGCAAAGTAAAAGTTATTGAATCAGTTTTTATAAAAACAAACATTTTATTTAAATATGATTTTTAAGTAGTCCGACAACTCTTTGTGGTTTAAAAAAAGTTAAAAAATATTTTGAAATGAAAACATCGTAAATTCCACAAAATAAAATTGGCCATTTAGTCTTACACTTTCACTGACCCACTCAACCACTCAACCACTTTCGCACCCAACTCACCCACTTAGCCACCATTTTGTCGCGTGTCCTGCGCACGTGACAAGCATTTTACCGTGTCACAAAGACGTTAAATAAAATCAACTGTAATTACGCACGTTTTGCATGCAACAACAAATCAGCTGTTGGAGTGAAATACCAAACTTCCGTCTAAGCACTGCCATTAATCAGGTCAACCCCATAAAGTCAACCAATAAGATTTCTCTTGACCAAATATTTTTGTGATACCCTATGCGAAATTATTGCCACAGACAGGGTGCATTAAAGCTGAGAACAGAATATTTTTAGGGTAACATTTATAGAACTTAATGTTGAAAGAAATTATTTGTGTTTCTGTTTTCAGTCTGAAACAGTCTTACTAAAATGCTTATTAACAAAATTTTTTTTATCTATTAAATTCGAACATTTTAAATTTTTAATAATTAATAGAAATCATAATCAAGTAATTCAGTTTGTCATTAATTGATAAAAGTCACAGATATTTAATACGTTAGTGCATTATTTAGTCATATTATGCATTGATATTGTAAATGATATTAAGGTTTGACTTTAAGTCATATTTAGTAATTATTTTACAATTAAATATGAATGTGTGCAACTTCTTAGAGCATAACTGCTCGTTTTATCAACCCTAAAATTGCATTTTATTTTTTGGTTTGCGATATATATATATATATATTTTATCTGCTTTGCGTTTTTCACATTTTGACGCGTGGAAGCCAAACATGGCAGGTGAATGCTCGATGGACAGCCAGGGAAAAATGGGACACAATGCATGTGGCATGGCAACCGAGGCACAAGGGGCATAGAGGGGGCAGAGATTGGAGCTGCCAAAGGGTTTCCGCTGGCTTGCGTGCCACATGACATGGCCCAATAGGTGAAATGTTGGCAGTGTCCACAACGATGCTCATGCTGCGATGCCAGCTGCTTTAACTCAACATTTAATGAGCCACGTAATTAAATTATTAAATTGCCAAACAAACACAAAAAAAAAAAAAAAAAAAAAAAAACACCAAATAAAAAACGAGAAAATCAAATGATGGACGCGTATTCATTTCCAAAGCGACAACAACAACCATTTCTGACACTTAACATGTTTGGTTTGGTTTTAATTATGTGCTCGGTGATTTCAGTGCGTGTGTTTTACACCAATCGACAAACGAGACCGCCCCCGCCCTCGCCCCCGCCCTGCTCCCTGCGTGGGAATGGGCTGTGGCATCTTGAATCTAGACACATTGATTGACACTCTGTTGTGAGCAGCTGCCGGATGAGAAACAAGTACTCTAGGTGATGCCATCATCATCATCATCATCATGGCCACCACAAAGTCAACAACATGAATAACACCAACAACAGCAGCAACAACAACAGACAGCAGTTTGTGGCAACAAACAATTGGCTCAATCTTTTTTTTTTGTTGGTTAATAGCCGATAAGACCATATACATATAGACATATATAACTAGCTGGTTTGACTAGATTCGATTACACCCTCGTGTTGGCGCTTGTAAATATACCATGTCATACCAATGTTTTTAAAAGGGTATATACGATTTTAATTAGGTAAACATAGAGTTGTCTGCTTTAGATATTTAAGTATTCTAAATCAGGTTTAGATTCGAATGAATTGAAGACTTATGAAATATATCTACCCCATCGATTTTATGTACCATAAATACAAGCATATATTGAAGTAGTAGTTGTTTAATAAAGTATAAGACCAAATATATGATAGATCTAACTATTCTAAAATAAAATAAAAATTAATTGATAAATTATTATGAATAAAAATATGTATATTTTGCTGTTCACAATTAATCTGTAATGAAATATGCATACGAGTATCATTTAAAGTTTCCAATGATATGCAAGGCCTTAATATTAGTGAAATTGCAGGATATCTCACAGCTAAGCACTTACAAATATCTTTTTACACACACAATTATTGAACATAAACATCAATAGTTATTGTCAAGTAGAGTTTTTTGTATCGCTCTCAGCAAATATTTTGATCATCAGGGTTATTAAAAAAATGATGATGAAAAACAAAAGAATCAAGCAAATAAAATAAATTTAATATAGAATCAGAGATATTTTGTAAATTGTTGGAGTGAAGTGAATTAAAGCATCTGCCAAATACAATTTGAACTCTCAGAAATCACATTTGACTTTAAAATGTGTGTACGATGGGTGTGCTTGGATTCAAATTGCCAAACAGCTTTAAACTATAAATTGTTTAAGCTCCAAACTTTATCATCATAATTCATTTTTGATACAAAGCACTCTTAATCGACAGCATATTTATGAATATCAAAGAGCTGACAGTTGATTTATTGTTATTTTATTTAATGCACTTTATGACAGGACATGCAAGTATTTGTGTGTGTATGTGTGTGTGTTTGGTTTGTTTGTTGTGTTATCGCTTGTCATGGTAAATATTGTAGGTTGAGTGAAATGCTCAATGCTTGACATCGTCATCGTCATCGTCATCGTCATCGTCACACGTTGCGTATGCGTATTATATGCATTTAACCAACACACACGCACACAAACACACACATCAATCAACGCCATTTTGACATACAAATTCAGCACGCAATACAACAACAACGCAAGGATTTCAAAGAACGTAACTGCAAATTGAATTGCCAAAGTTGTTTGCGTGTCGAAGAAACCAAACAAAAAAAAAAAAAATTGGCCAGTGAAAACAATCAAAGGAACGGCGTATTATGCGAATTACTTGGCCTCTGGTTAAATTTCCCCACTCTCTCTCTCTCTCTCTCTCTCTCTCTTTCTCTCTTTTAACTGCACGCAAATGTTGTTTTCAGTTACATTGGTTCACTTGCTGATTCTGATACTTTGTTTTTCATTTTTTGAGGCGCCACGATGGCCCCTAAAGTTGTTCAAGTTGTTATTTCGGTTTCTTGTTTTCACTTTTTTCCTAATTCTTGCGGTTTTTCTGACTTAAATGCAAATATATCGTTTACAAGCGTTTTAATTGCTGCTGTTTATCCGAGGTTATCGACACGTAGAACTATTCGCTTGTCCTTACATTTAAGAACAGTTCAACAGTTATGAAATACTTTCATTTTTTACTTTATGCGTTTAGTAACAAAAATATTCACGTAAACGTGAAGAAAGAAATTTACTCGAAAATTGTCGGAAATATACTCTAAAACTTAAAATCTTCTTATCTCTTTTTTTTTTAAATATAGGGTCAACTTAATATTCTTGTCTATTCAATATTATCTCCACCGATTCAAACAATTTTAATCATTTGTTTCTTTATCTAGACCCCATAAAATTGTACATTTTAATCACAAATTTAATAGTTTTTATATAATACTCGATTTTAAGTTGACATTTGTAATTTCAATTACGCAAATGCATCGTATTTTCTCTTATGAGTAACTTCCGGCCACTAAGTGCCGACAACAACAACTGCAACAGCAACAAAAATAACAACAAACAATTATAATAATTATGTTAATAGAAGGAACAACAACCTTGACACGCCAACTCCCTATAAACTTTTATACATATTTGGCTCTTGGATTTTGCTGCAGATTTTTTCTTGCCCTTCTTTTGGTATTATTTTGACGCCCATTTATGTATATATTACTATGAATGTAATATAGTATAATCTGATAAAAACCAGAAGCGATATACAAAATAAATAAATAAATCAAATAAACATTTTGTAGTTTATTATTTTATAATAAATTGGTAAAATTATTAATGTGAGTTTTTAATAGATCGTTTATTTTGGCAGACACTGCAATTACCAGAACAACTACAACTACAACTACAACTACAACAGTTTACAAATTATTTTTAAAACTTTTTTTGTTTGCTCCAGCAGCAGCAGCAAGAACAACAACAACGAGTGACGAGAGATATATAAAAATCGAGCTGAAAAATCAAATGAAACGCAAACATCTGCAAAATGCTTTAAAATTTATTTGCTCAACAACAAAAAAAATAACAAAGTAGCAAGAACAACAATAATATCAATGTACACGTAAAATATGTTAAATAATTTTACGTTATTTGCTTTTTTGTGCTGTTGCCGTGTGGCGCGCCAAAAGTGCAAAGAAACTCAAAAATTACTCATACGCCGCATTGGACGAGCGCCGAAAACTGAAACGTTGCGGGCAACACTAACATAAAGTGCGGCGCGCCACAAATACATATAACACAAAACAATAACAACATACGTAATAATATAGTATTGTTGCAATTGACTGTCTGTCCGTCCGTCCATCTGTCCGTCATTTTCGCATATGTGGAATTGAGGCTCGCCATGGCCTTTACCTGGCCAAAAAACAATGACAACCGCCAACAATGAAAGGAGAATTGCCAACTTGTATATAAATAGCACCTGGATATAAACATATCGCAATGGGAAAGTCATGCAATTTGCAGCTCAACCAATTTAAACGCCACAAAAACTGGCACAGACGTATTTAAGCATCATTTTCCGCCTCAAATTGATTACTTTTCGTGAAGAATGCAATTTTTGGTTGTGGTACTTTTATGTTTCTCTGTATACATTATACTCGTAAGGTACTTGCATCTAAAGAAAAAATTTAATTTGGTTCTTAATTGATGAATTTTTATTACTTCTGCCAATATATTCGTAAATTTATAAAATAGTAGCAAACATTAGTTAAAAACATTTTGTTAATAGACTGAAAACTCTGAAAGTATAATAATTTAAAAAAAAAAATCTGAGATATTTTTATTTAAATCAGTTGCAGCAGTTGCAGAATCAATCCAGATTGATGTTGTTTTATAATTTTAGTGTTTTTGGAAACATTTATTAACAAAAAACTACCTGAAAGAAAACATATTATCTACAATATATGATGAGACAACTGAGTCAACGCTTTGTGACCCAGTCTCCAAATGGAGCACTCAATCAACAATAAGCCGAACAATAAGCTCTATAAGTGTTTCAATTCTTTTAAGAAAATGAGATTTACATTAAAGGCCAACGAACCAAAAAAAAAAAAAAAATCCGAAAATGTTGAATTAAATTCACGAAAAGAAAGAAAATTCGCTGTTTTCCTCATTGTTTATTTATAGTAAATGGCACGCGACGACAAAAAAGTGAATTATTTTATTTGATTTTATTACTTTTTGGCGATTGCCGCATAAATCTGTGCAAATTCCTGTCACCTGCCTGTTGTCAGCTAATTTGTTAATTTCATAAATCCATAAAAAAAAATGAAAATTAACCCCACACACACACACGCACACACAAACTCGTTTAAAGCGTCGATTTCTGGACAGGCGCCAGTTGTCAGCGTCATCGACACTGCGGCGTCTGCGAAGCCCATTTGTGTGTGTGTGTGTGAGTAGGTGTGAGTGTGGGTGTATGTATGTGTGAGTGTGTGTGTGTGTGTGTGTGTGTTTGACTAGCATATGTACAAATTGATAAAGTTTTTTGCTGCGTGTAAAATGCGTAAATAAATCGCTCAACGGCCCTTGGACGACCCCTTAAGACGAGCATCTAGCATATGATAGGAAGATGTGTGTGAGTGACTGCGAAATACCCTCTAATACGGGTACTCTGCAAGACTCATGTGTGAGCATTTTCAACACTATATAACACATAACCATTTATACAATTTTGAATTAAATATGAGTTGAAATTAATCAAACCAAAAATTTTTGAATTTTTTCAATTGATTTCTAAATTTATATATTTAAATAAAATTATTTTTCACTTCACATTCTTCAAAAGAGACCTGAATGTTATTTTTATACTTTTTCAAAAACTAAAATTAAATTGTTAAAATATAAATATATATGAGAATTATATAATAATAATTATATAAGTAGATTATAACAAATTATGAGAATTATATATTTTACGCCCGAACTATGACTTTTTTTTCTCAATCTCTTATCTTTTATTTGCAACACTTTCAACAGGGTTAAAAAAAAAAAAAGCAAAAGTCATTTATGGTGTTGCTGTTATTCTTGTTGCGGCCAAGTGATTTTATGGCTTACACAAACATATACATACAATTTGTATATTGAAGAATTTTCTCCAGTTTTTACTGTTGTTTTGTTTTTTGTTGTAAATAAATTGAAAATGTGCAAAAGCGATTGCCAAACTGACAGCTCGACACTCGATTTGTATGCCTCATGCGTGCGTACTCACAGACTGACCCAAAAACAAAAAAAAGGAATGGGAAAAAGCCAAAGAGCAAAAACTTTGCATCATTGTCACACTTGCTTTCCTGTGCATCCCCATCATCCCCATCCTTATTGCTCTTCCCCTGTCGCTAATACACTTAAACACTTTGCAAACTGTTTGCGTTGATGAGTCGACCATCAATAGATGCGATGCGATGCGGTGTGATTCTCATTCACATTTTGGGTATGTCGCTTGTCATTGTTTCCCCTGCCACTTTGCAATAATATTATACTGGACATGATTGGAATTTGGAAATGTGCACAACAGTGTTGCACAGCAAAAGTTGTCACAGCTAAATTGTTTCATTTAATGCCATGCAAATGAAATTGCGGTCAACAAGGACCACAATTCTCGCACTACAGGAATGTAAATGTTAAGTACAGGTTAACCTGTGTTTTCCAAAAGGGAGTAACTTCAACTCACTTACTACTAAATGCCAAAATTTAACCGAATTTTGCCAAAAGAAATGGAAAGAAATTGTTTATAATTTATTTGAAACCAGGGAATCAAACTGAAACAAATATCGGCAAACGTTTCTATTTCGGTTGTTTCTTTCGGTTCCGGTATCAATTAAATTATACCAAAAAATAATTAAATGTTATAAAACAAAAATATATTAACAGATATGTACATACATACTATATGTTTGTATTTTATCGAGAAAACCCAACCAAAATTTATAGTTATTTTTTAATAGAAACCAAAATTAGCTAAATAATATACATAAAAAAAAAATTATTATTCGAAAAGTGTACCAAATGCGTACCGGTACAAACGTATCAGTTTTCGGTTCTTATAAACAAATTTATTTCGGTATCGGTATCGGTTTCGGTACTCAAAATGAAACGGTTAATTTCGGTTAACGGTTCCGGTACTGGTTTTGGAATTCTTCCATGATTTAAATAATGTTATCAGAGATGAATTTGAAAAGAGTATTTTGAATTTAAAATTGCTCATAATATTTTTAAGCTGATTCTATTGTCCAAGTCAATATCGATCTTGAGCTTAGTCTAACGATTGATTTGAAATTGTATTAAAATTAGCATATTTACTTTGTAATGTTTTTTGATTGACTGAGAAAAATTACATTTTGGTCATAGACATTGACTTGAAAAATGTCCAGGACATATATTAAACATTCTTTTGATAATTTTAACCCCTATAACAATAAAAGTTAGGAGTAATAGCCTTTTCAATATGCAAGATTCGTTTGACACTTATTTTTAAATTTTTTTTAAATATATTTAATAATATTTTGACTTGGGGTGTGACTATAATAACTATAAATCTAAAATGAAAAAAATATTGAGAGTTTTCAGAAATTGCTTAAGGTTTCAAGAAAATTATTTACATAATTTTGAAATATGTAGATACACAAGATCTACGTAAAAACAAAGACACTAATAAATATATAATACTTTTACTAACTACATACTTTGTGAATTTCTTACTGAAAATGATCATTCAGAACTATACAGGCCTGTTCCGGTTTTCACTTCCTATTTTATCGGATTTAAAAAAATTTAATTTATCACGTTTTATTTGGGCTAAACATTTTAAAAATATTTTTTATCACATTATTGAACTTAAATTCTCCAACTTAAAGTGAATTCAATACGCAAAAAATTTCCAGATTGATATAAGAACAGGCTAAAGATTTTCACTTCCGAAAAATCCTGCTAAAAGTGAAAGCCGGATCAGGCCTGATAATAAGATTTTCCGATAAGGAATTCAAAATATTCAATAGATATATCACATTGTGCCTTTTTGTGGCTTAATCTGAGTATTAAAGGTTTGCTTTTTCAGGTAACATAACAAAGTGTAGACTTCTAGCGCCAAAAAGTAGACAGCAAAAAGTGGCAAAGTGGAAAAAGAAAATTTAAAAGCGAAATAAGCAAATCAACAAAGCGACGCATAATAAAATGGCCGCTTGTCTGTCACACGCTTAATGCGCGCCTGGCGTGATTTCCTGTCTCTTTACGAATGTGTGTGTGAGTGTCTGCTTTTCTATCATTTTTTTTTGTGCGCCATTTTGGCCAGAATCAAAACGTAAACATCCGGAATGTGGCCGTGCCTAGTTCCTGGTCTCATTTCCAGTGCCTAAAATTGGCTTAATATAAAATCATGTCTGCCTGCGCTTGGATGGGCTTTGTTAATCAGATAACAAACACTCACATACACACAAACAAACACACATACAGTGAGGCACACACATCTATCTGCCTTGGGTTTGACTTTAGTCGTCTAATTGCCTTTTTGGCCAACAACTTAATTCATTTGTCCTTCGCTTTTGGTAGTAGCTGGCCAAGAAGGTGACTCGAACAATTTGACAAAGCGAATAATTCACGTGATTCGTGAATCGATAAAATTGCGCGATTTACAATAGAAACGCCTCAAACTCATCCACATAAAATACATTCTAATCTCCCTCTCTCTCTCCTCGCACATATGCTAATTATAATGATTTATAGACTGATTCCCTCGGGTCTCATCCCCTTGCCATATGGACGTGTTTTGGATATTTGAGCTAACCCACTTGAAATCCTAACATATCCATCCTCTCTAATCTCATCTATCCACTGGAGTAGCGAGGGAGGTTGGTGGATGGAGTAAAGTCTTAATTAATAAATAAACTTTCTACGCCGTTGACAGCCACTAAAAAGGGGAACATAAAACAGATAAATGTCGATTGTCTCATGAACAAAGTTGTCAGCTAGGCCAAAGAGCTGAAGCAATTAATACTTTGGCGCACGTATTCCACAAAACGTTATCAACTTCATTTCGCTTGAGACAAAAAAAAGAAAATAGGACATAATTTTGTGTAGTTTTTATAGGACGAGATAAAAGTGAAAGCGGTTAAAAGAATATTGTTTGTAGTAGAACCTTTGAAGTCGAAATTGAAGCTGCTCTTGTGCTCTGAGTTATTTACCAGAAATTGGATTAAATACTTTTACTAGGACAATAAATGTACAGCTTGTAATTCTCTTGATGGTTAAATTGAAAGAAATTGTTACTAGAGCGTCGAATTTTGCAAAACTTTAAATAAATTTGTAAAGAAAAAACTTATTAAAATATTAGAGTTATTACGCATATTTCAAAGTTATTAACATAAAAAATTGCTTATAAAATTAAAAAAAAAAATGGGAATTACTTTAAGAATAAATAAAATAAAAAATATATTTAAAAAACGAAATAATACCAGATCTGGTACCGAAACTAACAGTTTCATTTGCAATACTGGAATCGGATTTATTTCCAAAATAAATTCTGTTGTAATAACCGAAAACTGAAACGTTTGTATCGATATAATTTCGCTAATTTTTTCCAAAAAAATACGGTTTGCTGCCCTGCTTAAGACAATCAAATTTGAGATATAAGACCTAAATTTCAATAGTCTGTACTATTCAGACGATTATTGAAAAATCGAACTCAACTTATTAAGATTCCTCTGATGCTTGAGCGAAATTGAAATGAAAACGTTTATCAGAACAACGAATGTATGTCATTCAAGGTCGACATTTGAGATGCATTTGGATCTTGTGACATTCACACGAAGTCTTCGCTTTCAGATGATTTCCGGTCAGAGTTGACGCACAAGTTAACAAATCCCCATTCTAACATAGATCCTGTTATTTGAAACGCAGCATGTGTGAGTGTTAGTGTTAGTGTGAGTGTGAGTGTGAGTGTAAGTGTGAGTGTAAGTGTGAGTACAAGTGTGAGTGTGTGTATGAGAGTTGTGCTGTTGTTGGTATTTCCGTTTCATTTGACAGCTGGTACTCGAATTGTAAGTTGATTCACAATGTGAAGCTGTCACAGCTGCAGAATGGATGCTTAAGTGAATGCAAAGTGAATGTTGTGAGTGCACTGAATGCACACAAGGGTTGACATAAAGTCCTCTAGCTGGTGGGTGAATGGATGAATGGATTATGGCCAGAATGTTTATGGCTTTTGCTTTTGCTCTAATGATTTACACAGATTACGCATACGCCCCGTAACCCGATTGCTTGCAGCTGCCGCCTGTTGATAAAGATGAGGCCACATTTTATTTTTGTATTCGTACTCGTATTTGATACTTAGTTGGCCTGTCCCGGCCAGTTCCATAACGTACACGAGACGACGATGGCCAAATCAAAAGGCTGCCAAACATAAAACAAATGCTCACAATTCGATTTAAATTTCCAAATTGTTCGACTATTTGATGAACAATTTGGCATCGAAGTGCGCGTAATTGGCCAACATCTGCTATGAATGTGAGTAGTGAGTGCGATTCAAAACTATGGGTGCTTTTTTTGATTAATTCACGGCAATCGTTCACCAAAGCAACATGAATAAAAGCCACTTATCGATGAGGTGTTGACTATACAGTAAACTCTCAAAGCATCCCTTAGATCAAGTGAATAATCTAAATGATTCGTTGAATTGCCAACGATTCGCTTGCAAACAAATTAAATTTCAAATGATTAATGAATCATCTGCTCAGTAAATGATTTGTAACTGAAAACTCAAATGAATTTCAACTCAACAACAATTTTTTGAAGAACACTAAAGAACGAATCGACCTTGAATCGTGCATCATAACATTTGGATTATCTCAAACAAATGAATAGAAATTCATTCATTTTGAACGCTCATCGATTGATCATTATTATCTCTTAATATTGCATGTGCAATAAAAAACAATCTTCGTTTTTAATAATATGAAGAAAAAGGCTGCAAACTGAATACGAATGTCTTAATGACTCAAATCGATCAAAAATAAACTTATCCTCTTGATTTTAAATTAAGAAAATTAATCTGAGCAAGATTTTTATTTTAAAATAATTAATATGTATAAGAATGTTGTTTGCATTCGATTTATAATATTATCATTATCATCATTATTGGTTTAGCAATTGCATTAGCAAAATCTTTATCATTGTCACTATATTTTGATTATCACTATCAGTAGCATTAAAAGTAACACTAGCGTTAAAATAAGCACTAGGATTAGTATTAGGCGGGCAAAATATGATTATTTTCATTGGCATTAGCATAAGTCTTATCATTTTCATTACCAATAGTATTAAAATTGACCAAAAGCATTCTTTACAATAATGCATAATTGTATTATTAGTGCACTTGGCTAAACAATTTTCAATCTCTGCTTCTGACCAATATAGACTGACGTAGGTGTTTATATTTCCAACAGCATCTTTATACTCTGTAGCCTTAATGCCGAAAAAAACCATCATAAAAATATTCTAAAACCTTAATTTGTTTGTTTGTTCTAAAAATATGTTCTACAAGAAACGCATTGATATTCCAAAGTATATTAAAGTTATTTGAAAATCTGAAATGTAGGTAAATTATTTTAAAAAAAAAAGACAAACATTTTCTAGCTTTTTTAGCAATTTATAGCTAAAATGTCAACAATGTTTTTTAAATGTTCTTAAAGACTAATAACACAAAATTGAATTTGTAAGTTTCTGCATACCATAAGCAAATCAATTTGGTAACAAATAATAAATTCTTCTTAACTTTTAATATTCCTAAATATATAGTCTTGACATTTGGCATAAGCATAACTTGTTATGCTATTTATCAGAGCTAAAAACTTTATGACTAAGGAATGGATTGTCAATTGAATAAAGCAGAGAGAAGAAACTGCAAAATTGACAAGGGATTTTTGAACTATTGACCTCATCAGAGTTTTGGGCGAGTTGTGCTTAACTTTTATGTCAAATGACAGCTTAAATCCTGAAGAGATGCAGTTGACTTTTAATTTTCAAATTTCCAACTGGATTTAGTAGAAATAGATAAGTAGTTGCTGAACTTTGGTTTTAGTTTTTGGCAACTTTATTTATTATATGTATGCACTCAATATAAAGATAAATATATTGATGAGAGGCAAAAACAAAACATTAATATATAGAAGCTCCAGTGACCATCAGTTCAATTGTTGGCCAATAAAAAATGTTGCTTTGACACGACACCTGGTCAAATGTTAGTGGTTTGAAAGGCGACAATTAAGGCGCCTAATGAGTTTAGCTGCACTTGGCCAACGTCAATTTTGGCCAACACTGGCGATGCAGTCATGGATTTGGCATAGAGTATATTGACTTCATCATTGGCCAATCGGGTAGACCAAGAAATGGCGACGTCATTGGCGAAAATGTAAATGTTTAGACAAAACTATTCAAAACTTGTCTAAAATGCTTGAACACACACTCGCACACACACACGCGTACACACACGCACACACTCGCACACATATGGTTGCCATGGTTTATGGTTGCGGTCAATGTGGTCATTGATGCAGCGCGTCCAGTCCAGTCCATTCCAGTCCAGCGGCTGGAGATGAATATGAAATGTGAAATGTATGGCAATTGGCCGAGTTAATGTGTGGGCGTTAGTTCAACGGGCGATGCCGTGTGGGCGTGGCAGTTACGCCCGGCACTTAAATGTACAGAATTGTTTTATGTCTTAATTATGAGCTAATTTTTAGTATTTCCATTGCAATAAATTTCCGTGTTGTTTTCCGCGCACACAAACAAAAAGAATTTAACGCCCAGTTCCAGTTCCAAGCTCTTTCGTTTTGTTGTTGTTATTATTGTGATTGTTATTGTTATTGTAAATTTTAAATTTTTAAATTATTTCACATTTTTTTAAATATGCCAATGATTTGTTTGTTTGTTTGTTTGCTCGCTTGTTTGCTTGTTCGACTGTCTGCTGCGAGGCGAGATTCATATGTTCTGATTGATTTGAATGTCTTGCTTACCAATCCGCCCACGCCGCAATATATGGACAGCGAGACGAGCAATCCAATATGATTTAAAGCTGATTTCCATTTAAGGGACTGCCAACAGGCCGAACTGCGACTACATAGACCGCCTCCGCTCTCGACGGCCTCAACACGCCGATCGAGATGCTTAAGCTTCTCCAACAGCTCTGTGTTGGCCTCATCCTGCGAATCGTAGTCAGCTGTCGACCTGGCCTTGTTGGGCATCGCTTGTAAATATTTACAATTTACACTAACTGATACTTTGCGTCCCTTCAATTTGCTGGCGCCCTGCGCCCCCAACTTAAACTGTCTCTCAACATTTTCATTACGATTACGATTGATTCCCAATAATTCGCTTTATCTGTTTTCTGTTTTTTATTTGTTTATCAAATTTATATTTCACTTGCTTGCTTTCAGTTCAAATACGCGCCAAAATCAACGTTCCGTCGCAAAATCGCCCGATTAAGCCAAATTGGGAAGCCCAAAAACAACCGCACTCGACGACGGCCAACGAGGCGTATGAGCAACGTTGCCAACTTAACAGATCTCGATGCAATAACAGCACCATTTTGAGTCTAACAGTGCGTCTTTCAACAGATTATGTTAGTCCCGTGCACTGTTAAATTTAACAGTGGTAAAAACTGTTAGATTTAAAATTAGTTTTTCAAATTTTCAAATTGCCTTAAAAAGTTAATTAATTAACAATTGAAAGAGAATTTCAAATTCGAAATTCAATAAAAATATGGTAAGAATTTTAAAAATGGTTTGAAGTTCGTCCGCCTTCGGGAAAAGAAGTTACAAAACATAAACTGAAAAAAAAAAAAAAAAAATATGAAAAAATCTAGAAAATTCCAACAAAAATTATGCAAAAATTTAAAAAATTCTAGCTCAAAAAAAAAATAAAATTTCAATTTAGTTGAATTTTCGTAGTTGCAACTAAATTTTTTTTTCAACTATGTTAGAAAAAAGTTGCCAGATCCGGGGAATTCAGTAGGGTGGCAACCTTTAAATTAGAAAGAGTTGCCAGATCGGGGAATTCAGTAGGGTGGCAGCTCCATTCTAACGCCGCGTTCTAACCGTGCATTTCTTTGTGTCGACAAATTGAACAAATTTGATTAAACAGTCAATTAAATTTAAATTAAATTATAATAAACATCGAATTGTATTAATGAAATTTGAGTTTCATTTCAAATTAAAACAACAAAATAAATATAACTTGATTTGAAAATAATTCAAATTATATTAACAAAGTGCACAAAAAATAAATAAATATAACTTGATTTGAAAATAATTCAAATTATATTAACAAAGTGCACCAAAGGCTAGTATAGGAATTACATGTAGGAGATTTTGTATTGCTTTAAAAATTAAATCAGCCCTTTCTGCAGTTCTGTTTAACCGATCTTGATGCGATTTTATTTGATGATAGATAATAACAATTATCTTTTAATTAACGGGTAGAATACATTTTTTTTGGGTATGCCTAACAAGTATTAAAACCAATAGGGAATCTTAAAATTTAATTCAATTAACCTATTACTTGGCTACAATTTGCAAGCTATACCAATATCTGTGTAAAAGATTGGAAAGCCTTATAAATATACCTATACCACATAGAAAGCATGTGGTATATAATTAAAACAAAAACAGATGATTATTCTATCCATTTACAATAATATTGATTTTATTAAGTAAATAATACAGCAATTAAATTTACAACTACTTAAATGAATCAAAGTGGGAGCAATTTAAGTCATGCTTATTTCAAAAGTATGCGTTTGTGTGTTTCTTCGGTCTGTATTTTATCAGCATAACGACCCTAACTGCTTTTAAGCATCTTAAACATATTAATGTTTATGATTATGTTATGCATGTAAACCGTGCTCCAATTTAGATATTAATATTATGTCAACTAAGAGCTCGGGTGACGACTAGAGCTGGTGATGGAAGTGAGCAGATGTCGAGAGTAGTCTTGATACCCTGTACTCTCCCAAAACAACGTACAACATATGTGTATGTTAACCATATACAAATACGTCAAAGTATGTGAGGCAAATATACAATTATGTATACATTACTGAGTATATTATTACCCATATGGGTAGATTCATTAAACAAAAAAAAAATATATATTATGTGTTGATTGAGTTCCTTTAAAACATGTTCACGTTCCAGAACGACGTCCAGGTAAATGTATCTCTAATAGGAGAAAAAAACAAAGAAAGCATATAAACATTATATTATTATATTATTATATGTAAATATAAAACAACAATTTATTAGTATTGTAATTAATTATACCCTGTACCAAAAAAAATATATTTACTTTGTGCAAAATCTACATGATTTTAATGGACAGAAATTTACATCAATTTTGTAGAAAGAAAAAATGAATTATGATATGCAGTGCGAGCGAGACAGAGCGAGCATCGAGTAGGACAAAAAACCAAAAAGCTGGTACAGAGTATTTTACTGTCTCGTATGCTCAACTGAAGCATTTCCGACTAGTTTTGTAAATATGTAAGTAAGATTAAAATAAGAGATGCTAAACCGATGTACAAACATTAATAAAACGAGTTTGCACTGAAATAGAGAGAGACAGAAAGAGTCGTGTTATTATTATACAATTACCTAAGATTCCAATACTGTCATAATATCGTCCAGAGTGCCTCTGGAGAGCGCATGACGGCTGTTGCTCATTTGAAAGTCGGGTTCTGCAATCGTTAAACAATTTCACAATTAGACAATTATGAATTTTTGAATTGGAATTGAAGAATAAGAAATACGGACCAACAAGCTGTCCCAGTTCATCATCGTCCAGATTGGGAATCTCGCCGATGGGCGAAAATGGCGGTTGTACTATGCTGGAACTGCTCGCTGGCTCACTGCCATTGAATGTATTCTGTGATGCGTTTGGCGTTATTAAATCCGAGTCGGACGCCTCTAATGTATTCGTTTTTGCAACCGTCGTCAAATTGTTCCGTTTGTCCATGTTTTGTGTTTCGCTAGTGTTCAACTCATGGGCTGATTTAAAGCTCGAATCCGACTCGGGCGATTCAAAGCGTAAAGTGCGCTTCTGTGACACAGGTGGGGAATTTGGTCGTGAGGGAGGCGTTTGTAGTTCACGTACATCTTCGATAGACGTTTGAATTTCCAGTATATCGTCTGTTGTGACATCATCGGCTATTGCCGGGAATATTGGTGATGTTTTCTTCTCATCTAACGCCGTTACCGCATCCAGTTCTGCGTCCAACTTCGCTTCCAGCTCCGGACTCAGGTTCGCATCCAGCTCTAGATCAAGCTTCGCATCTAGGTCTGATTCGAGTTTCGCCTCCAGCTCCTCTCGCTGTTTAGCTGCCTCGTCGGTCTCCAGCTCTTTTGTTTGTTCCTTTTCTGTCGGCTTCGCATCTACATTCGCCTCCGCTTTCGCTTCCGCTTCCACATTCGTCTGCGTCTTGGAGTTTGCTATCTGACTCTGTTCTGTGTCGCCTTGCTTCTGTTCTTCTCTCGGCGGATCCAATTCTGGCTCCCACTGTAGCTTTTCGATCTCTTGCTCATCTGGTTCCTCTATAGTTTTAGGCTTCGGTTCCTTTGATTGAGGCTCTGTCTCTTTCTCTGGTTCCTTGGCGGATGATACTGTCGCTGTTGTCTTACATTTCTCTTCCTCCGAATCATTATCACTAACCGTGGTGGTCGTAACTCTCTTAACTGGACTGGGAGTGCCAGAGCGTCGTACTCCTCGCGTCTGATACTCGGGTAAATCATTCGGCACTGCAAACAAAATACCGAATATTAATTGTAATTCGATTAATTCGATTGTCACAACACTTACCAATGTACTCGTCACCAGTTTCGTTGTCCGCCTGACTGTCATCGATACTGAGGCTGGCAAGACCAGAGACTGGAACGCGCAGAGAACTTGAACGTGGCTTTCTACCGCGCCGTCCGCCGTTACAGGCACCCGAACGTGAACGTTTTGTTCGGGATGATGAGTTGGCAGCATCACCACCGGCACCAGCACCAGCACCGGCACCAGCACCAGCACCTGCACCAGCAACACCAGCAGCAGGAGAAGATTTAAGCATCAGATTGGGACTTAGTTCAATGTCTTCAACCACATTGCCAGTGGCATCGACACGCTGAAGACGTGTCGGCACCGAACCACATAGACTCGACCGGGCTCTCGGATTGCCCCCAATGGACGATGATTTGCGCGGTTTACTGCCAAGGATTTCGACAGCTTCGCTAAACGATACCGACAACTTGGACTTTGATTTACGATTTGTGCGTACGGCAATATTGGAATGTTTTAGCCGCTTGACATTGACCACACAACTAAAGACACGCCTGCCATAACGCCGGATCATCGATGCACTAACGCCGCATTTTAACGGCGATCTCTTGCCCACTTTGGGTGACAACGATTTACCGGCTATTGCCAACGATGGCGGCGGCGTTGGTGCCCGTGGGAATTTCATTGATTCACGTTGCTTGGCACCGTTTTGTGTCAACTTGATGTGCACCTTGGTATTGGCAATTTTTTGCTTTTTCGGCGGCGATACAAAACCATCAGCATCGACATTCTTACGGGGTCGTCCCCGTTTAGTCGCCTTCCCTGTGGTATAACGTTGAATCTCCGACTGTGACAAGCGTTTAATGCGCACAATACACGGCGTAATTTGGCCAGCAGCGATTTTGCCCTTTTCTTTGAATGGCAACATTACGTCTGCAAACATTTTCTGTTGAGCCTTTGTTTTGGGTGGCGGTGGCTGTGGCTGATCATCATCATCATCATCACCATCCAGGTCATCAACATCATCGGCAACATCATCGGCAACATTATCGGCAACTTTATTGTCATCCTCTAGATTCGCAGCAATTTCAGCAGTCTCAACAATCTCAATATTCTCCGTATTCTCCGTATTCTTAGCATTCCTAGCATTCCCAGCTTCCTCTTCGCTGATTGACGTTCTTTTAATTGGAAAACGAGGGGTATCTGTGTCGGAATCATCTCCTAAAATATGCAAAATATATTCAGAATGCATACAACTCACTTTGAATAGCATAATGAATAGCATACCTGAATTATATGTGGTTACTGGCTCTGGAGACGATGAAGTTGCTTTCTGTTTGGTCTCCGTCTCGGATGCATCTCGAACTGTTGGCTCCCTTATATTTTCTGGCGGCGGCGCAGCACGCACAATGTCAAACAGATCCATTTTTTTAGC
This sequence comes from Drosophila phalerata, assembly GCA_951394115.2. Lineage (NCBI taxonomy): Eukaryota > Metazoa > Arthropoda > Insecta > Diptera > Drosophilidae > Drosophila > Drosophila phalerata. The sequence continues at coordinate 36,850,958 of OX596006.1, forward strand.
GCTGTCTGCTGTGCCGCAAAGCTGTTAAGAGCTACGCTAAATCTCGTGCCGCGACAGCTTTGGCTCCACAAATGGAGGAAAGCGCGAAAATCAGACACGCGTCGAAGCAAATTAACAAAACGCACACAGCAAGTTGAATGCGAAACTGATTGATTGATGTACCACGTCTCAATCAATTTGGCTGCCTTTTTATTTTCTGCATTTTAAATCACTTACCGCACCTAAACAGATTTTCTTTAATAAATTTGTTAGCAAAAAAAAAAAATAAACGCGGATTCTACTCAATGCAAAGAGACACCGACGCCGCTAAGCAGTGATGCCAACTCGTCGTAATTGTGATGTCGCAAGCAAAAAAGCAAGTTGGCAGCCTTTGTTCGTGGAATTATGCCCATTTATAGATCAATTTTCAAAATGTATCAAAATCTGTTACTTCTATTATTTTAAAAGCTAGAATTTGATTTCTAATATTTGTAGCTAGCTTTCTTCGAAAACTTTATATATTTCGGGTGCTTTCTCACCAGAAGCAGCTATTTTTTCCGCAAGAACTTGGCAGCACTGAATCCAACTAACAACCAACGATTGCAAATTTAATTATTTTCTCGTAAATTTCAGATTTTGTTTACTTAGAAAATATATTGAAGGACAGGAAGTCACTGATTACCTTACCTACATTGCTAGGTTTAAAGTATTGAACTTGTACTCTTAAAATTGAAATTTTGCATAGATGTTTTAAGATCAGTTTACTAGTTTTAGAATCTCATCGTTAGCGTTATTAAATTAAATTTACTTTTTGCTGATTTTACAGAAGCCGTTTAATTCTGCTCTTATTAAATACATGTATTACATATGCAACCTTCTAATATTACGCTTAAGTTATTTCGCCGAAAAGCTCGATATGACAGTTATTTATGGAAATTTGCTAATTTTGTTTTACATTTAAAAGCGATATTTATGTGAGCCGCCTTAAACTGTCATATTAGCCTAGTTAATCGACAGCTTGTTTGAACGAATCGTTTTTTATTTTGGATGCCTCCATCCAAAATATATGGAATTTTTTTGTTTCGGCCATTTTATATTTAATAGATTTAATATCTCTTTCTCATTCAATCTGTCGAAATCAAATTTGTTCAATTTGTGTCGACACAAAGAAAAGCACCGTTAGAACGCGGCGTCCCTTCATGGGGCTGCCACCCTACTGAATTCCCCGATCTGGCAACTCTTTCTAATTTAAAGGTTGCCACCCTACAGAATTACCCGATCTGGCAACTTTTTCTAACTTAGGTTAAAATTAAATTTAGTTGCAACTACGAAAATTCAACTACATTGAAATTTTTTTTTTTTTTGAGCTAGAATTTTTTAAATTTTTGCATAATTTTTGTTGGAACTTTCTAGATTATTTCATATATTTTTTTTTTTTTCAGTTTATGTTTTGTAACTTCTCTTCCCGAAGGCGGACGAACTTCAAACCATTTTTAAAATTCTAACCATAATTTTATTGAATTTCGAATTTTAAATTCTCTCTCAATTGTTAATTAATTAACTTTTTAAGGCAATTTGAAAATTTGAAAAACTAATTTTAAATCTAACAGTTTTTATCGACCGCCGGCACAATAAATCAAAGGCATTGATGACAATACATATATCGAATGTATCGTATATCGAATTAATTTGCGCGTTTTATTTTTAAACTGTTCAAATAAATTAGAATGAGGAGTTTTGAATTGGCATTTTTTATTCATTTTCATTGTATAATTGGTTAATTGCAATAAATATGATTTTGTACAATTAGTTGGCGAATTTTTGCAAGCAGCAAGACATTGTGCAATTAGCAATTGTTTGGATTTGTTTCGTTAACGATTTCTTTTCGATTTCTGAGGATTAACATCCTTCAGGACTAGCACAAAAATTTCGCCGGCTCAGCATATAAATAGTTTATATGTATATAATAAGTAGTACATACAATAGTATATATATGTAGATAAAAGAATACTTTGCGTAGACAAGGGCGAGTGGTAAGTTAATTAATTAATTGGGCGGCGAAATATATATGTATATATACATATAAAAAAATTAAAAAAAAAATTATGTAAAATAAAATAAACAACGGATCTAAATAAAAATAATAAACAATTAAATACATTATAAAAGTACAAACATTTTGCTGGCGATTTTCTTGTCGTGTGGGTGTGGGTGTGGGTGTGTGTGTGTGTGTGTGTGCGTGTGTGTGTGTGTGTTTATATATTGCAGTCGAAAATTGTCATGTCCGGCGTATACTCTGTCACGGCACCGCACGGTCTTTAAATGTACACCTTGAATGCACTCCACCCATGGAAGCATTTGGAGAAACGTCTCGATTCCTTGTTCTTCATGGTGAGGAAGAGTTTGCGCGGCCTTTCGGGTTGTTTGATGCGCATGTGCTGTATATAAACCTGGGCCGATTTATATGCCAACTTGACCTCAACTTCACTGCATCGTGGCCCCATCCAGAGAAAGACATGCTCTCCATTATCGAGTATCATGATATCATCATCAGCCAGATCATCTTGACAAAAGTCGGCACACTTTTCGGCAACCGTATAATAACCACGCTCATTGGAGCACCTAAAGAGTCGCGTATAATTCATATATTCCGCATCCGTGTCGTATGGCTTGCGACCGCCCAGTGCCACCCAAAAGAAATTCTCCGGCTCGTCGCCCTCATTGAGTATCTGCGTAAAGGACAATGATATGATATGAGATAAGCAAATTTCACGGATTCAAAGGACTATCGAACTATTGAAACTCACCTGCAGGCTCACCCAGGGACTGTTGAACATCTGCTCGGCAATCTCCTGGACCAGTTTCGCCTCCTCGTTGCATGCCTTGCTGCCCAGCCAGACATACACAATGCCCGACTGTGACTCGTCCTCCGTTTCAAATGGCACATGAAGAATATAGCTAAAAGATGTCAGATGAAAGATCAAATATTAATATACATGGGTCATATAAGAAAATATATTTATCCGAATTCAGCAATTCATTTCAGTCATCAACCATTTAACCACAATGAAACATTTTCAAGACCCGATACTTTCAAAAGCTCTAAAATAACATGAAGAATATAGCTGAAGAATGGAAGATGATTAATTAAGTTTGTGAGAATATATAAATTTATTCACTTTAGCTGGAAATCAAACCACAAATGCTCAGTACTTAAATGATACAAAGGGTCTATTAAGTTAATCGACCTTTCAATTTTTACGGAAGCGATATTCAAATACTTTAACTTTATCGTTTTATTTTTTTTGACTATCAATCGAGTTAATTAACACGATTTCCATTGAAAATTGACAACTCAACTCTATTTTGATTTTACATCAAAATTGGAAAATTACAGTTTTTTCAATCACTCCAATTTTTTTTGTATACTTTACCCTAGATAATTTTTCAAAAACTTGACGCTGTCATAGCTTTGTTTGGACTCTATTTTGAGTCTGCATAAATTTTTTCGATCACTGTCTATTATCTTTATCTATTATTATCTTTGTCAACTCTTAACCGATTTCTTTGCGGAATGTCAATTTCCTTTTTTTTTACTTCTATTTTGATTCTGCATCAAAATAGGGCAGTTAAATTTTTTTTAAGACCACTTTCCTCTTTTTCTATACGTTTTTTTTGACACTTTCGTAAAAAATGCTCAAATATGTAGTGTAACATAGGAGAAACCTTTGATTTAAAGTGAGGACCACTCAAATAAAAGAACTGCTAAACATAGAATAGATACAGGGTCTCTTGCAGTCGGTCTTGCTCGATTGTAGTCATTGCCACAAGTTAAATTTGTCATTAAAGGCGTTTCATAGACTTGAAATAAATGCTAGATTCAGGGGAGAAGGAGGTGGATCACTCACCAGAATGCCGAGTTGAGGTGCACTGCATCCGGCTGAATTTGTATGAGTCGTGTGGTCAATGCTCCGCCATTGGATCGCAGGTGGAAGAACTCGACGGCGGGTTTGCCATCGGGCGTTAAAGATTTGCCCTTGCGTTTGCCCGTGTGAATGATGAACTTGCGCTTGAAGTGGGACATGAATTTAAGGTTCTCCTGCTGCTGAAAGATGCGCATCACTTCGAGCTCATCGCCAAACATGGCCTTGAATTTCTTCTGCAGCGTGAATGTGAATGTTAGCCAACCCATGTTGCCGGCATTGCGTCCCTGCCAGAAATAGACAACACACTCAATTTCATCCTCTGGCGGCGCTGACTTGCTGTCATTCCCGCCAATCCCCTCAGCACCAGCACCACCAGACGCACCAGCCGCACCAGGTTCCCCGCTGTCCACGTCATCGACGGGTATGCAGTAGCGACAAAGAAACACATAACATTCACCGGTATAGAAATGTCCCAACTCCTCCTCGGGCAGGCGAACAAACTTCTTGTTCTCGAGCACAAAGGCCTCCATCATATCGAGATCGTAGTTCCATTCCTCCTCCAGTTGCTCAGCCTCAGCCAATGGCATGGCGCTCTGTCTGGGCATAAATAATGCCGCCAGATCCGTACGCGTCTCCTGTTGACGTGCCCATTGGGTGAGATTGGCTCCAGTTTTGGCCACCGATTTGGCTGTGCGGGTGAAATCGACAGCCATAACCTCATCCCAGCCGGGGAATTTGGTGCGAAAGATTTGCATCTCATTGCCCTCGGCAACACGCATGACGAGCGCACAATCCGGACGATCCATCATATTGAAGAGCTCCCGACTCAACTTGACGGCGGCGGCACGTACCAAACGGGTTGACTTCTTGCCAAACCAGACAAACAGATCCGTACAGCAGTCGAGGATGTAGACGTGCTTGCTGTTGAGCAGCGTATGTGATAGCTTCTGTTCCGGCAGCTCCACCTGCGGCAATTCCAGATATCCCATGCCCAGTTGCACTTGATAGAGGCGTGGCTGTACAGGTGTAAAGTCCTCATCGATATGCTCCTCCGGTGGCGGCAGATCGGCCACCTCATCGGGCAGCACATCGAATGCTTCCCAGAACTCGGCACTCTCCTCACCCTGCATATCGACAAGTATATCGCATTTATTCTTGCGCTCCGTCTTGTTAATCTTTTCGGCCATGAGACGAGCCTTTGAGTTGAGCGTATTCTTGGATCGTTTGCCCAACCAGATATGTATACGTGTGCCCACATCCAGGACGAAGGCATGCCGTGGATCCAGCGATTGCAGTACCATGGCCACTGGCTCCAGATGAATGCTCGCACCATAGGCATGCACCAGGTATAATCGTGTTATGTGAATCATCTCCTCGATGGTGTAGAAACCAGTGGCAGTGCGTCCACCTTCAATGTAGATGACCTCCGTTTCGAAGAGTGCGAGAAACTCGTCGGATTCATCGCCCTGCTCCTCGCGGATGGTGCGACAACGGGCGCCCAGATAATTGCGCAAATTGACGGCATGGATGGCGGCACAGGCTCTCTTATCCAAGGTCGCCTCATTGCCAATCCAGAAGAAGATCTCCCAGCTGAGCGTGTGCAGTTCATCGTATCTGGTCTTTAGGACAATGTAGCAATCACCCTCGTAGAATTTACCATGAACCACATCCTCAATTTTGTTGGGCAGAAAGTTCTCAATCTCCCAGATGGTGAGACCGGGCTGTTGACCATCCTCCTTCTCAAAGAATTTGGAATAGTCCAGCTGTGGCTTCTCCAGTGACTCGTCCCATCGTTTCGGCTTCAATGATTCCGCATGCGTGGCATCGTTATCATCCTTATTCTTATCCTTGGCCACATCCTTCATGCCCTTTAGCACCTTGGCCGCATCCTGGCCACCATCACCTTCCGCCCGCGGTCCACGACGCAATCGAATCTTCCGCGCCGTCGCATCCTTGGGCGTCGACGTAGCGGGAATCGATGGAGGCACTGCGGCTCCGGCCAAACGTAATTGTGTCTGCAGCGAGAAATCAATGTTGTAGAATTCCAAGCTGGTTGCCTTGCTGGCTTCACTGGGCTTTGGTGGCATCACCAGCTCCGGATTATCACGCAAATCCAATTGATCGAGTCCCTCCAACAGATGTATGGCATCCGGCAGTGTGATCAATCGATTGCTACTCAAATTCAACTGTTTAAGTGCACCACAACGACACAATCCCTCGGGCACCATTTCCAGCAAATTGTTTGCCGCCGAGAAGCATTCGAGGGCACCCAGTTTGCCAATTCCCGACGGGATGCCCTCAAAATTCAGTTTATTATCGTTGACAAAGAGTCGTCGCAGTCGCGACAGCTTGCAGAGGGCGGCGGGCAGGATGGTCAACTGATTGCGGGATAGATTCAATGACTCGAGACGTTGCCAATGCTCCAAGCTGGAGCTCAGCTCGTTTATCTCATTGTCACTGAGATTGAGGCGCACCAAGGTGCTCACATTGTACACACAGTCGGGCAATTTGGGCAGTGCATTGTGCGATAGATCCAGCTCACAGAGATTGGCCAGACTGTCGATGCTGGTGGGGAAATTGAGAAGCGTTCGCTGTGTCCCGCTCATGTTCAGCACCTCGAGACTCTGCAGCGATGGCAACTGACGCAGCTGGAACAGCTCCAGTGGATTATTCGATAAATCCAATGTCTTCAAATTGATCAAACGTCGCGTCTGTGGCGGCAGCGTCTCCAATCGATTGTGCGACAAATCGAGAAAGAGCAGATCCGTCAAATGGATGAACAGCGGCGTGGGTATGCTCTCAATTTGATTATAGCTTAGATTTAGCACTATTAAATTCTTGGCACGCTCCAAACCCTCGGGCACCTCCTTAAGTCGATTGTGCGATAGATCCAACGTCGTTAGCTCCTCCAAATGGAACAACTCCGGCGGAATGCCGCTGTTCTTCAGCTGATTGTGTCGCAGATCCAAGGAACGCAGGCATGTCAGCTCCGTCAATTCACCAAAGAGCTTCTCCAGCTGATTGTGATTGAGTGACAGATGCTCCAGCTTCTGCAGCTGGCCCAGCTCCTCGGGGATTTCCTGTAGCTGTGTGTGGTCCAGTGTCAGCCACTGGACGCTCGACATTTGCCGCATGGAGCTGGGGAATGTTTTCTGCAAAGCCAAAAAATATATATCAATAACCATATCAAAATAAACATCAACAACAACATTAACATTAATCGTCAACGTCGACGTCGAAGTTGGTGTTTGCGTCTGCGTCGGCGTCGGCGTCGCCGTCAACGTCAACGTCAGCAGCAACAGCAGCAGCAGCTGTGCGCCGATGATGACAAATTCGCCGTGAATGGTTATAAATCATTTTTTTCTATTTGATCGAATGACTGAACCACTGAACTCAGACTGAGTATGACCTGTTTGTGCAGGTGCTGCACTTAATTTAGCATTTTCATTTACATTCCGCATTTAGCCACACACTACCAGCAGCAACAACAACAACAACAACAACAACAAATCAACAACAACAACAACACAATATACTTACGCTGAAATCATTTTTTGTAAAGTCAACGCCGCGTACAAACGGTAAAACACTCATCCTAAATATGCTAAGCACTCGGCTACTGCTGCTTCTTGCGTGGGTGGAGCGGGGAGTAGCATAAAAGTAACAATTTTACGTCACGGACACGAAGACGGACGGCGAAAACGGCTGCGAGCCCTGTTGGTTCTTGTTATTTTAATTGGAAATGGTATCTAAAAAAAAAAAAAGAAAACCTAGGTTGCCACCCGGTAACAATTGCCGATCTGGCTCGATTTTTTTGTATATAAAAATGGTAAATTTCCGAAAAGGGTACATTTCAAAATACAAGTTACTAAATTTTTTTAATTTTTGCAGATCTTTTTGTTAGAATTTTGTTAATTTTAATTAAGATTTTAATTTGTAGCTTCACTACCCTTGGTTTGATTTAATACACACATTTATATAATTACTCAACTTTTTTATTTTATTAACTATATTAATTATAATTCAATTGCAAATTTGAACAATTTTTGTATTACATGATTTATTTATTTAAATTGCGCGCTTAATCTGTTATCATATATAAAATAAATCCATTTTGCAATTTGATCTAAAAATGGTAAATGGAATGCGAACCAAGGCTGCCCATAAGTTTTCTGAAAACCAAAGCTGCCATATTTTGGCTAGGTTTGCTTGCGTCACACTGTTCGCAGTCACAGTGAATCTGTCACACAAGTGAAAACTGTGACAGTGCATATGCCATTCACATTGCACTGTGAAGCTGTGACACTTTGGGGCGCAATGTGAACCTAGCATAAAATAGTATAGGCAGTGTGTGCCTGCACTGATTGCTGTCGATATTTTTGAATTATCGTCGCGTGCGTAGGTACACACTGACAGTGTGAAAAGCTGAGGGGGTGGGAAATTGCGCATGGAGCACAAGAGCGCTTAAAGGACTTCAGTCTCCTGTTATCCTGTAACTGCTAAGCGTGCCCTCTATGGCATATCAACATCGTATGCATTATCTAGAGGGTGTGACCAAGTTGAACGACAAAAAATTTTCATACTTTGCTCAGTCTTCGGAATGTGAAGTTCCTGCAGGACATTTATGTCGACAACGTTGCATGCAGCAATAAAAAGAAAGAAAGAAATAAAAAAAAAACAACAACTATAAAATATATTAAAAAAAAGAATTCAATCAATTGAAACAGAAAGCATAAATAATTAATAAAAATGCGAAAAAGTTGTTAAACAAAGTGTAACCGTCGCTTACATTTTACGTTTCGTGGCTGTGACTGGCGAAAATATAAAAGTAAGATTGTCGATTGTGGATGCGGTGAACGCTAGAGCTTTGTTTGTTGTGAAAAATTGTGTACCCATTTTGCAAAAAGGGAGTGTTTTTGTAATGTCCCCCCACCGCCCACCAAAAATGCTGCATGCAAAATATGTAAACTATGTACATACATACAATACATATGTATATATGTATGTGTGTGTGTGAGTGTGTGTGTGTATGTGTTTGAAAAAAGTGTTGTTATTATTAAAAGCTTGAGTTAAAGTATCGCTCTGCGTGGTTGTTCGTGTGATGGTGCGTGTCCTAAAAAGATAGCGAAATATATATATAAATATGTATGTGTGTATACATATATAGACAAATGCACAATATATGCATGTAAGTATGTATGTGCACGCACACACGCACACACACATGCGCCCGCGCCTTTATAGCGTAGTGAGCGTGTGTGTATGCGGAAATTGTGGGCAACTCTGGTCGCATTTCAATTGGAAACTGTCAAATTTTGCAATGTCCAATTGGTGAAAAGCTCAAAGCCGCAAGCAACTACAACTATGTACATACATACATATGTATGTAACTAAGCTCAAGATGCTGCATTTCGAATTTCGCATTTCGTTGAAACGGTGGAGTGGGGTGGGCAATTACGAGTGCGTGGCACGAGCACAACGAGAGACCGAGCATAAGGAATAAGGAAACAGCGAACTTTTAATCAATAGATACAGTTTGTCAATTAATTGTTTGCAAAATGAAAATAGGCACACAAATTCAACTTTAACATAAGAATTTATTCAAATTGGCACTTTTTTCCAGTTTTTTTCTTTTACTGTTGTATGTATTAAACTATTACCTACATATATATATAAAAAAAATAGCAAAAATTAATTTAATAACAGAAATATAACAAAAAAAACAATAAATGGTATTTTCTAAGGTGTCAAGTAATTGTTTGCAAAATGCTAACAAAACTCGAGCAGTGCCTTGAAACTAACCAACGGTACTTCAAACGGGTCTTTTTCCGGGAATTTAAAAGTGCTATGCGTCTTTGCAATGCATTGTGTATTTTTAACATTTGATTTTGACTTCGGCAGCGTCCACAATAAGCTTTAAAGAACGTTTTTGACAATGCCTGGAAAGCGAACATACTTTTGTTACTTGGGCTCCGTGTAGGTACCCTAATCTTTAAAAATGTCCACAAATTTTCAATGGGGTTTAAGTCAGGGCTTTGGGCAGAGGTAACTATAGCCTTGCTGCAGTGGTACAGCGTCCAGGTCCGGCACAGCAGGGATTTGTTCTTAGGATCGTAGTCCTAAGAGATTTGAATTTCGGTTTTTGGGGACCAGGGGGGACAAAATTTGGTGCAGTTATCGTCAATTCGTTTGTAAGGATGTCCAAATAAAACTCCTTGATCATGATATTGTGGACAATGTGCAGCACTCCAACCTTATTTGAAGATAAACTGCTGCACACCATCTCATGCTATGGTGTTATGGTAGGGGATTCTTTATCCTTAAATTATGTTGGAGTGCTGGACATTTTCCACAATATTATGATCAAGGAGTTTTATTTGGACATCCTTACAAACGAATTGACGATAACTGCACCAAATTTTGTCCCCCCTGGTCCCCAAAAACCGAAATTCAAATCTCTTAGGACTACGATCCTAAGAACAAATCCCTGCTGTGCCGGACCTGGACGCTGTACCACTGCAGCAAGGCTATAGTTACCTCTGCCCAAAGCCCTGACTTAAACCCCATTGAAAATTTGTGGACATTTTTAAAGATTAGGGTACCTACACGGAGCCCAAGTAACAAAAGTGCTTTAATTAAAGCATACAGGAGGAATGGTCAGATCTACCATGCTCCAGGCATGTGTTCAGTCCATGCCGCGACATTATCAAGCTGGGATAGAGGCTAGGAGCAAGAACAATGCGTATTTGATTATTTTGCTTCTAATTTTTCTATTTTCCGGCATTTTTGCAAACAGAGTTTGCATTTTGCAAACAATTAATTGACAGTATGAAATATGCCACTTTTTGTATTTCTTGTGTTATTTTTGTTATTGGACTTATTTTTGTTAATTTTTTTTGGTTTTATCTATAAGTAATACATTAATATTCAAATCTACAAAAAAATTTTTTTCAAAAATTGTGCCCATACCACAAAATTTGTATGTTAAAGTTGAAATTGTGTGCCTATTTTCATTTTGCAAACAATTAATTGACAAACTGTATACAAACTCAGCTCACAAACACACACACACACGCACACACAGCAACTCGACACTCAACACACATAGAACCAGGACAAAAGCAACAATAACGGGAGCAGTAACAACAACAATGAAAAGTATAACAGCGTGAGCGCGCAAGTTGTTGAGACAGAGAGAGAGAGAGTGAGAGCATAGCGAGAGAGAGAAACTTAAAAAGAGCGAACGAGAGCAAGCGGACAATAAGAGAGTGGAGTGCAGTGAATGAGTGCGCGCCTGGCCGTTACCTTTATACCGTTACTCGTACTCGTACTCGTATTTGTACTCGTACTTGTACTCGTACTCGAGCTCGTATTTTGTACTCATTGCCGTTGCCGCTGTTGTTGTTTTTGTTATTTTTTTTTTTTGTTGTCTGCTAGATGAGCAAAAGTTGAGGAAGAGGAAGACAAGTGAACAAAATTGCTATTGCGCTGGGCAGCCGCAGCCGCAGTCGCAGTCGACAGTGGCAGCATCAATAACAGAACACGAATACTGTGTGCGGGCGTTTGCCGGAGCTGAGATTTAAGGGTGTTCGTGTGTGTCTGTCTGTCTGTGTGTGTGTGTGTGTGTGTGTGTTCGTGTTCTCTCTGTCCGTGTCCGTGTCGCTGCCTATGTATATATGTATGTGTGTGTGTGAAAGCATCGTTGAAAAATTGGGAGCAAGAACGCGTTGCACAGACAATTTTTAATTAAAGTGCAGGAACATGGCAGGAACTCAATCTGGGTTGTGAGCGTACGTACATACGCCCACATGCTTATTAAATAATAAAGACCATGCCCACACAACACACACACTCGCACACACACACACACACACACACACCGAACATTCATGTGTTTTGCTTTAAGCGTGAAAATGTGTACAAGATCTCTTCATGTCCAATCGAATAAGCAAAAAGTGTTTCCAATAAGAATATACCAATAAGCATGTCCCAATACGAATATTGTGTGTTTTTAACCACCATTTAAATGTAAATTTTGATTTGTGTTAATTACTTTAGAAAAATTGAATTATTAGTTACTTTAAAATTTAAGATTTGTCAAATAGTGTTACAGTGTGTGCTCAGTTATTTATTTATAGTAAATTATGTATATACATACATGTTACATATAATCTCCCTAATGATAAGCATAGAAAGTTGTCAAATGTTGAGAAAGTGCTTTATCCTTTCATCACACTACATACACACACTTACAGTGTATACACGTATGTACGTATCTTCTTATATCTAAGTTCGTTCCATATTCATAAGTATATGTGTGTATATGTATGTATGTGTGTATACCAGACAATGATAATGTGAACCACAGTTGGAACGTGCCAAAACCACGCCTAAATTGTGTTGAATGAGCCACACATCCTTGAGAACCTTGTGAACTAATTGTATTTCCTTGTCGTCCTCTCCTCGCTGCCACAGTGTTCGACAATTTGATGTCAAGAGTTTAGAACTCTGCCCCGAGAGCACGACGCACGACGACGAGGCATCCGCAGGAGCACCGCACTCCACTCCGTCACCATCATCGTCTCCCGTCACCGTCACCGTCACCGTCACCGTCACCGTCACCCATCATCGTCATCGTCATCGTCATCGTTATCGTTATCGCCATCGTCATCACCATTATCCATTCTGCATTCTGCATTCTCCAATCTACATTCCACACTTCATTTACACCACATACGCGGAACAGTGAGCATTAAGCACACAGTAGACTGACAGTCCCAAGACCAGGATGGGTGACTATCATGAGTTTACGGATCAGTATAAGGTGCCAGTGATAGCCAAGCTGCTGCACGCATTGCCCCACTACAACATCACGTTCCACAAGATCAACAGCACGTTTCGGCCCAATGATGAGATCTATTTGGAGGTAAGTAGAGCCCGTAATCTTAAGAATCTGTCGGAAATAATACGATTGCACGCATCCAAGAACATGAAATAGAACAAAAAATATGTACAATTTATGTATGTATATCCTGTATATCTTTAAAGTGTGTAGGGCATGTGTAATTGTACATATACCCCACCCTATATAGCTCAGAATAAAATTAGCCTGAATAAATTTGAATTGCGGTGTTTATTTTACAGACATTATTTCTCAAATTCAACTAATTAATTTTCAGCTCTAATAAAAATTATGTTCAGCCCTGCTAAAATCTAAGACTCACTTAATCAGCTGAACTTAAACTTGAAAATATACCATTTCGTTATAACCTCTCTAATTTTGAGAAAGTAAATTGCCTATATATCTAGTCTCTTTTTACTATATTAAGCTATTTACTGAATGCCTTAAATTAAGTTTTTTAAAAAAAAATTAATTTTAAAAACCTTTTTCCGTCGGAGTGTACAAAATTAATGAGCCCTCTGAATTAAAATGGCATTTTCAAATATGCATTTGGCTTTATTGCACTTCAAAAAAAGTTGATAAAATATTATCATAGGAGACAATCATAATATGGTCTATTATACCTTTACCTGGATTGGAGGATTACAATTCAATTTTTTTTCAATTAATTCATTTCCACCTATTTTAAAATAAAGTCAATCCATCTCTAAGCTTTGTAAATTTATTATTTATTTTAAATAATAAGAGGTAATAAGATTAAGTAGGATAACTTTTTATAAAATTTTAAAAATGCATTCAATGTATAGTCATTTGAACAATTACAGGGTATAAAATATAATATTAAATAAGGTCACTTTAAGTTTAAATAACGTCCATGAAGGTTGTTAAAAAAAATGCATCCAAATAGTTAGTTATTAATTGTCATGCAATCTGTTATTAATCATGACGTCATCTCGCCTCTCGATGTAGAGCCTGGGAATATTGGGATCGGTGCCGGCAGCGCTGTTGATTGTCTCGCTGCTGGGACTACTCTTCTATTTGATGACCCGCTGTTGCGATCGGAAGCCACGTCCGGCGCACTCGATAACCAGCTTAAAGGTGGCCCTGTCCATAGTCACGGTGATGTGCTGTGCGGCAATTGGACTCGGTCTCTATGGGAATGATGATCTGCACAATGGGCTGCTCGAGGTGCTGACTGCGGGACGAAAGGTCGACAATTTGGTGACAACGATTCGGAATCAGACGCATATATTGGAGAACACGTTGACAAATCGCATACGGCCGCAGTTGGTGGAGTTGGCGGATATCTTTGATCAGCCGGTTTCCAATCAGACGGCGCTCTCCAAGCTCTTTGTCTCGCTTAATATTGTGCAGGGTAATGTGACGTTGGCAACGAATGCTGCCAGCGATATTCGCCGACCATTAATGGGCATCTCCATGACGCACTTCCTCACTGTGAGTAGATCATCTTGTTGCTAACAATTCACTGTCATGGCTTCCATTTTAACGCACAGCGCGGCGATCAATGGGAGCTCATCCGTTGGCCAGGCACGGTGGCAACTCTGGCCCTGCTGCTCGTCCTCTGTGCCGTGCTGCTTGTGGGCGTGGCACGACATTCCCGCTGCGCCTTGATATTGTTCAGTGTGTGCGGCCTGTTGGCCGTAACCGGCTCCTGGTTGATGTCCGGCCTGTATTTGTCATCATCGGTCGCTGTGGGAGATTTATGCATTAGCCCAGCTGATTTTCTAGTATCCACGGCACCCAGAGATTTGCCCACCAATGTCCTGCTGCACTACACCCAATGCGAGCCCGGACATACCAATCCCTTCACCCAACGACTCCGAGAATCACAGAATTCGCTGAACAATGCTCGCAGTGCCATGGCCACCGTCATGAAGATCTCGCTGGTGCTGTTCAAGAGCTCGGGACTGCAACCAAAGTTGGGTGCAGTGAATGCCGATTTGAATAGCAGCGAAAGGCTGTTGACCCAACTGACCGCATTGGTCGACTGCAAGGCGGTTCATCATAATTTCCTGGCTGCGGCCCGTGGCCTTTGTGAGGGGGGACTTCTTGGCCTGGTCCTAATGCTGATAGCCAGCTTTATAGCTGCAATTTTGCTAACAATAATGGTGTGGGTTGATTCACATACATGGATCTATATACGCAAGCGTAACGATTACGCCCAGGTGGATGAGCCATCGTATATATCGCATCCGGCGCCACAGAACCATCAGCAGATGATGAATGCGGCACGCACATTGCCGCGCAACCATAACGGGTAGGTGTTAATTGATCCCTAGACTGATCCCATTGCAGCTTTTGGATACCCCACCTCTAATTGCAGGCACTTCAGTCCCCCAGTGATCAGCGGCTCCCACACGTTGCAGCATCCCAACAAACGACAGCAGCACGAGATGATGGCACACGCTCACATCCAGCAGAATATGCGGGCAATGGGCACCCATACCCTGGGTCGACTGCCTTCGCATAACCACAGCCCCACCCATATGACTGGTAAGTCCAATCTCCGATAAAACCAACCACCAACCAAGAACCACCAACAACAACACATACACACACCCACAATGTCATCACTAGCACTATTAGCATCACTATCACTATCACATTCCCACTTCACCACATTCCCTCCTCCTTGCAGTCTATCAATCACTATCACTTCTTCTTCTTCCTTCTCATCCATCTTCTCTTTAACACCATATTTCTCTATACCTTATTTCGATCCATTGAGTGTTGAAATATCATTTATATCAGAACTTTGTGTTATATCAATGATGTACGAGAAGTTACTAAAAGTTGATTATTTCCAAGGTGTATCGTTAACAGCTTCATTCACATTAAAAAATCTGTTAAATAACATGATGAGAAAGTTAACATAGGCATCTCTTTATTTTACTGTCTTTCTCTGTATTACGTGATTTTAAGATGAATAAATCAATCTTAATTATAAAGTATAAATTGCTTTTGGAGAATTTGAAACTTCTGTTAGTTAACATAACGAGTTAAACGATGTTAAGCTGTTACTGTGACAGTTATTGTGTAGCTTTAGCAGGAAGATGTTTGATTGATATCTTCATATATTTTTCTGGAGGATTCAAAATTTGTGTTATGAGTATAACGAGTTGCTATAATTTGTTAAACTGATAATATGACAGTTATTTTGATGTTAACGTTTGTTTGACATTTCGTTACTTTCGCTTGGAGGATTCGGAATTTCTTGAAAATAATCCCGTTGCATTAGAGAGAATCATTTTTGCAATATAGTTTTAATTTTGATACATGCAATGCTCATTGGTTTCATTTTCTTTCTATCGCCCATTGATATCCACGTAACCGTCTCATCCGTGTCCGCATCCGCATCCGTATCCGAATCCTCATCCGCCTTGCTAATTGTGTGTACATTTTAGGTCCCAATAACGGTAAATATGCAACCCTAAGCAAACAATGCAAAACTTTGGAAGCCAATGACTTTTACTGAAAATCGTCGCCAGCCGCCGCCGTCGCCGCCGCCGCCGCAGCAGCAGCCGCTTCCTCCGTACCGCCGACGACACAGGCCCAGGTGGCCCAGGCCCAGGCCCAGGCCCACGCCCATGCCCATGCCCAGCAGCAGGCACAGCAGCAACAGCAGCAGCAACAACAACAATTGGGTCCACAGCCAATCTATTGCCATCATCCGCATCAGCATCCACACGCTCATCCCCATGCACATCCCCATTCACACTCGGCTGCCGTCGCTGCCGCCGTACAGCATCAGCATGCCATCTATCACCAGCAACAGGCTCAGGCCCAGGCCCA
This sequence comes from Drosophila phalerata, assembly GCA_951394115.2. Lineage (NCBI taxonomy): Eukaryota > Metazoa > Arthropoda > Insecta > Diptera > Drosophilidae > Drosophila > Drosophila phalerata. Next base: position 36,867,578 of record OX596006.1, read on the forward strand.
GGCTCAGGCTCAGGCACAGGCCCAACAGTATGGAACATATACGACGGCAGCGGCGGCACATCATGCCCAGCAGCATCATTTGCCGCCGCCGGGTCAGAGTCAGATTTATCAACAGATTCCGGCACATTTGGCGGGTCAATTGGCGCAGAATGGAGGGAATCCGCATTCGATCTATCAGCCACTGGTGGCGGTCAGTCAGGGCTCCATTTATGTGTCCAATTTGGCGACAATGCGACGCCAGAATAGCCAGGGTGGACCACAAATTCCAGCGCATCATCATCAGCCGTCGTCGTCGTCGGTGCAGTCGCAGTCGCAGTCGCAGCCGCCGCCAAATCCGCATCATTCGCAGCAGCAACAGGTGAATCCACATCCGCATCCGCATCCCCACCAGCAACAGCAGCAGCAGTCACAACAACCACCGCCGCCGTCACAGCAACAACAACAACTGCATCCACATCCCCATCAGCTCAAGTCACCACAGCAACAGCAACAACAGCAGCAGCAGCAACAGCAACAACAACAGCTGCCGCCGGCGACTGAAGTGGTGCCAATTAGCACCACAATGGATACGGGCATCTATGATCGCGATAAGCAGATCTACAAGTGCTCCACATTGCGGCAGGGCGGTAAATTTGATCCGAAATATAAGCCGTCGATATTGAACTGTCCGCTGCCGGAGATACCCAAGGATGCGGAACAACCCAAGGTGGAATCGATCTACCAGCAACAGCAGCAACATCATCAGTCACAGAATTACTCCAAGTAAGTTGAACGCCAAACTGATGCATCATCTCAATCCGATTCTTGCAGAACCTTGCAGCGGCCACCGATGAAGTTGCCGCCCCAAATGAAGGCGATACCGCCTCCACGCATTGGCACGCCCACCTCCCCACCGCCACCGTCGGCCCAGCCCGCCCAGAATCTCAATGATGCAGCGCAATTGCAATTGCAATTGCAGTTGCAGAATGGCGCCGGCAATAATAATGATGATGCTGCACTGCCTCCGCCGCCGCTGGAGGCACAAACACATCTTGGCAACACCGTAGATGCCACGCCCCCCAAAACACGCGCCCAAACAGTCAACGGCAAGGCGGCCAATGGCCTTGCGTTGCACAACGGCGGCGTCGGCGTTGCAGGTGCAACTGCAGCAGCAACTGTTGCCGCCGGCGTCATGGACGATGACGATGATCTGCCGCCGCCGCCGCCGGCGATAACCGATGAGAGCAACTATGCGGTAACTGAGCTGTAAGACAGAGACACGGAGAGAGAGGGAGAGAGAACCATTTAACTTATTTCAAGTGTGTTCCTTGGTTCTTGATTTTTGGCATTTCCAATCCCAGAAACTTTCCCATGCAGCAACAACAACAACCACAACAACGTAAATTACTTGACTTGCGACTTTTGTACATATATATATGAATACACACACACACAAACACACACACACACACACGTGTACAAGCATACACAAATAAGTATGCAAATATTTACATAGCATAAAAAACAAATACCATTCTTTTTGATAATAGCCATTTTTATGATCGCAAAATTTTATGATAACACTTTTAAGCAGAACAGTAAGAAAGCAACAACAACAACAGCAGCAACAGCAGCAACAACAAAAGAGATTAAAGAAACAGAAATAAGAAAAAATAATTATGGGACAACATATTTGTATTATATAGCGTTATATAGATATATACATATATATAAATTAGAGTACTGGGAGTGCATGTAGGCGGAAACTACTCCAAGAAAATAATAAAAAAAATATCGAAATATCATATTAGCCCAGACTTTCCCCATACCCACTCACAACAACAACAACAACAACAACAACAAGAGCAGCTACAACAACAGCAATGCATTTAATAATAGACTTTCGAATGTACATACATATATATACATGTATGTATATCTACAGTATATCAAGTAACTTTATTGACAAAGAAAACAATTTGCATATACATATGTACATATTTGATAATTATTTTTTAAACTCAACAGATTTGATTATATCTTGTTTTATAAATTTTCGCAAATCAAATTAACTGAATTTTGTATTTTGACAAAACAATTACTAGACTGCGTGTGTACATATATACAGTGTGTCAAGTAATTGTTTTACCAAACGAAAAATTCACCTTTTTTTTTTCCAAAATCAAATTAATTTTCTGGAGTCCCTATCTATAATTGATTTAAATATAAATGAATTGTACTCCTGATTTTTAAACTCCAACTATATAAAAAACCAGAGCATACATTTGGGCTCTCAAGATTCCTACAAAGGAATGTTTGGATTTCTAAACTGAATAGGGAGGACTCAAAGGAGTCTGTGTATCCATTTTGTTTATTCTAGCTCTTATAGTTTCTGAGATCAACATAGTTGTTTATAAAGATTCAGAATCTATCTACATAAGGTAAATAGAAATAAAGACAAACATTATTAAATATGTGAAATTATTTCCTTGTAAAAAAATTGCTTGAAATTCTGTACGTACGGAAGTAGATAAACGGGATAACGAGGGTAGTATGAGCACTTTTTAGGCATTTGTCGAGTCAATTTTTTTCTGAATAAAAACTACATAAATAAAACAAACGCACGGCAATTGAGAGAGATATATAGAGAAAGAAAGAGAGAGAGAGAGAGAGAGAGAGAGAGAATTGGCCGCAAGTGTGCATCTCAATTGAGGTGTAGGATTTGTTGGTATTTTGGGTTGTGCGCCAGGTGACAATTATACACACACATATGTATGTACATATATGTATACGTATGTATGTATGTATGTATGTATGTTCGCCTGGCACCTGTCACCGGTTAGAGTTCAGTTCTGACCTTGCGATTTTATTGTATTTAATCGTAAACGTAAGCTTAACAAGAAATGCATTTATTACAAATTAAATTAAATTAATACGAAGAAAAATATTAAACTAATATACGAGTACTTAGCACAATCGAGTGCATATACACATATACATATATATATATATATATATATATATATATATATATATATATATAAACAAAATATATATATATATATATGTAGTTATACAACTAACTGTATATTTAAAATAGCAGTAGCTAAACCAAAAAACTCAAGCCTAACATATACAACAACAACAACAAAAGGAACTAAAAAGAATGAAGAAATAAATCTCCCCTTCTCCCCCACCCCATCCCACTCGATTGGAGAGCGTGTGTGTGAACAGAATAGCAATATTAAAGAATTAAAAGTACTGCCCCCGCAATCGGCTGAGCCGAAGCGAACCCGATAACCAAAGCGGAAATGCAGAAAGACCGATAAGCGAATAAAACTACAAAAAAATATAGTATAATAAATATAAACAATTATATACATATATATATATATATAATGGATATATACTGGCCAGCAGACAAATGATAACTACATGAGAGATTAAATGGTCGAACAATGAAATAAAAATAAAATACAATTAACAAGTAAACAATTATTTAATTAGCTAGCGGAGATGTTAGTGGAATTTTAAAAGACCAGTGTGACCAGAGGCCAATCAACTAAAATAGTCGTTCGCTCGCACACTGCCCACAAACACACACACACACACACACAAACACACACACACACACACACACACACACACACACAAACAAACACACACACACATATATATACATACAGACAGACAAACAGACCGACAGATAATAACAGTAAAATTAGAAATTCAATAGTAAAACTACTACTGTACACTATATAGAGCACATCGGAATGATCAATTGTATATCATACATATATACAAAATTATGAAATAAATTCGAAAACAGTTTGAAACAATTTCGAACAATTTATTCGATAAACGAAAAACAAAAAAAAAACCTACATTTTTAAGTCATAATACATATGTATAGAAACTGTAAAGTAACTTCAATGGAAAACGACCTAATCAAGTTTTTTTATTCGCTTATACATATACAATTAAAACAAATACATAATGTTATAACTTATTAAATAGATAAGTAAAAAAAAAACATGAAAAGGGCAGCATTGAGCAAGAACACCCTTTCTTTTTTTCTGGTACTAGCAAATAGCCGAAGATTCTAAGCGATTTCTCCAACTAGGCCTTAAGATGCGTATGAGTTGAACTACTTACTGCATTGGGGTTAGGTATGGTATGGAATGGAACAGAACGAAACGAAAAACGAAAAAAAAAAAACAGAACGGAATGGAATCAAAACAGTATGTGGAACGAAGCTAGTATATATATACACACACATAAATACATACATATACATATACTATAACACATTAGCTCGTAAATATATTTCTGTGTTAAATGTTGTCATCGTACGCGTTGTAGTTATTAAAGGGAAAACATAAAAACAAGATCAAGAAAATAAGTAATATAATAATAAATAAGAAATCGAACGAAACTTTTAGAAGCTGAGTAAAGTGCGAGACATAGTAAGATCAAGTTGTACAACATATAATACTTATAAATAGTGTATATGCAAAAATACTTAGTTAAAGACAATGTAAAGAATGCAACAGCAGACGAAGAAGCTTAGAAAAAAACAGAAAACATACAAAAAAAAAAACATACATAAATAATTACAAATAAAATAAAGTTCGAAATTCTTGTAAGAAATGAGAAAACGTACTTAAGTATTCGGTTATTCGCTTTGCCAAGTTGCGTATTGTAAAGATCGGATGGAAACGAAGTAAGAGTTCGGTTCGGGTTCTCTATCGAATGTACGATTGTATGGTATGGTTGGTATTTTATGCGATGCGCAACATAGTAGGAACTACAACAAAAACGACAAAAATAAACAAAACTAAAGAATAACAAAAAATAAAAAAACGGCACAAAAACCCGACAAATTTCATTCAAGCAAAGAGCGGCAAAAGTAAAAACGCTAAAAAAACGACAAATATTAATAAAAATAAAATAAAATTATAAAATTCAATTACATTGAGAGTGTTTTTATTACTCGTATAAATGGGACTGGGATAAGTATCAAAATGTTGACCTAATTTGGCTGTTTCAAATATAATGAAAATGTCATCTGTAAGTTATGAGAATTTCATTGGAATCAGTTAAAAACAGAAGTTTTAGAAACGAATGTAGAGCAGTTTTAAGCACAAGATGAATACATTGAAAATGAGCAGCATGGCAATATGTAAGTCTGTCTCTTTCGCTCCTAATAAATACAAAAGGTATCTCGCATTTAAAATTTAAATAATTAAAATCATTTGATGTTCATTATCATTGTGCACATTTTCAGCAGCATACTTTATTTCAATTTGTTGTATAATAAATATATTTATCAATTTATATTATTTTTGTTTTCTTTATTATTATTTTATATACATACATAATTGTATATATGTTTGCTTTTGTTTAGATTGTTTCCTTGTGGTTGTGTGTTCTTGTATAAGTATGTTAATTAAATCGTATGCTTTTCATTTAACTTAGAGCCTAACAAAATAATATTAGAATAGTGCAAATTATTGCTAGAGACAATTGCGTTTCTCAATGATTCAATTATAGGTACTTCCATAATAATAGTACATAATAATAATAGTGATACAAGAAGGGACATTGGAATACATATTTTTTTTGTTTTTAAATATATAGTGAAATTAAAATGCTCAGAGAACAACAACATCAACAACAATGCAGCACATAAACAATAAAATTTAAAAAAAAAAAAAAAAGTAGAAGGAAATATATAGTAGATAATACAATAGATTGATTACGAATATGTTTATATATGTAGATATAAAAGCAAACGTGCAATATTATGACAGGACATTCGAGTGTCAATCCGTTACAGGACTTTCATCGTTGATCCTGCTCGCATCTAAGATTTTTCTTTGGAATTACAGAATTGCATTTGGAGTTGTTATCATATTGTTGTTTAGTTTCTTGGTTATTTAATCATACTTAGGTTTGTATCGTATTGTTTTGGTTGAATAAGACGGGAAGGGTCAGAGGGGAGGCGTGTTGTGGTGTTTGTTTTTCTTCATTTTTGCTAAGCAGCCTGTCGTTGTCCTTTATAAGCAATCGACGCCTTGTGTGACGCTTAGTTATTGTTTATTGCACTATTGACCGCCACCAGCTCCGGCACCGAGGAGGATCCAGCGCTGCTCTGGCTAACGGTCCGCGCATGATCCACATGGTTGCCAATCGCAGCGTTTGTTGACGTTGTTGTTGCCACCAAAGCGGCTGCAGTTGTTGCCACCGCTGATGGTGCTTCGGATGGAGCTGCTGATGGTGATGCTTCAGCTGCTTCGCCAGTCACAGGCTCCACTGTGGGAAATACAGGAGGAGATGTGCTCGATACCACAGGAGTCTGTATCATGGGCGTAGGAGGCGAACGATTTGCGGGCAACTGATGAGCTGTTTCTCCCGACATTTGCATATGATACCTAACCACAAAAGAAGCGTTTCAATCAGTGAAATCAAGAGTAATAAAGTATTGTGAAATTTACTTGTAAATGTTCTCGGTACTCTCGACAACGCCTTGGGTTAAATTGAGGCTGCGTCCCTTAATGCCCGACTCCTTGGCGGGCGGTGACCACCAGTTAAAGACGCGTCCAACAACAGGCACATGTCGCAATATGCCCTCCTGCCACAGCTTCTCCTCCGACTCGCGCTGCAAGTCCGCCGTGGCCGCCTCAATACCCTGTTGCAGACAACATAACAATTAGCAGGATTTACAATCAATTCATAAAATGTAATCTTACCTTTTTGACAATCTCAGACATGGTGTCTAGAACGCGTGAGTTCTCCTGCACGCTTTTGCCAACGGTGACAACCAAATCGAGCAGCTCCTCCACCTCCGTCTCGTGGGTAACCATTCCAAACCGCACACAGATTAAACCATCGGTGCCCTCGCCCAGCGAGAAGGCATTATCCGTTGACTTAAGTGCCTCCACCAGATCAATGTTGAGTTTGTTCAGCTCGGTTTTGGCCTGATCCGTTAGCAGTGACTCCCAGCCTTCAGGCACAAATCGCACACCTCCCATGCCCGCCCATTCTGGGAGTGGCACCAGCCTTAGCACCTCGCTGCGATCCACCAAATGTATAAATCGCGCTTTGTGCTTGATTGTGGCACGTAGTATATCCACATGTGCCTCCAAGCTCTGCGCAAAATTCTCCAGATTCTCCGAACTGGGCGGCTGCTCGCCCAATCCCAATTCCAAGGGACAATAACGAATGCAACTGCCGTGCGTTGGATGCTCAATCACCTCAAAGTCAAACTAAAAACAATAAAACCAACAAATATTAATTACACATGCATGAGAAGTGGGTAATAGATAACTTACATTGGGACAATCCCGCTGTAGGATCTGACCGAGCCAAGAGTTGAGGCGATCAAAGTACGAGGCATTGTTAACTTTCTCCAGTGGCTTAAGGCCCGTTTCAGCAGCGGGCTCTCCAGCTCCAGAACTAATTGGAACAGTTGTGCTGCCATCAAATTGATAAACCACCACAGGAGCAGCTGCATCAAACAAGGCGTTCACATCAAAGGCGCTGTTAATAATGTCCGACAAGGCGGCGCCCGTCTGAGCTCCCGGTGTATGACTCTACAGGGCCGAAGATAAAACAGAATTCAGACTGGGATTAATTTAGGACACTAAGGATTGTTCAGGATGGAACAGTATTAAGACTGTGACTATGTCAAAAAATCCATGATTACTTTTGTAAAAGACAACTTAAGAAAAAATTTTTAATGAAACCAAAAAAAAAAAAAACAAAACAAAACGATTGGGAAAAAATATATCTGATTTTCCTGTTCTTTATGGAATATTTTTACGAAGAATTATGAATATACATTTATAGATTCTTTTAGATGGTTTTTCTTTTTGTTTTGACAGTTACTTTTTGTATGCACAATTTTTGAAAGGGATAATATAAATCACTAGTTTGATATAACTTAAAAAAAATATGTAACTCTTTTTGGTTTTCCAAATAATATTAAAAAATAGCAAGCTTCCTAGTACAACGATCCAATAAAGGATGCATGGTAGACCACATGAAGAAAATATTTTCTTTGTCAGGACGGTAAATATACCGGAATAAACTGTATTTGATATCTACATAAATAGCTGCCATAGGAAGCATGGGTTGAAAAGCAAACTGCTTAAATATGAAAAACATTGTTGTTTTTTTGAGGTATCTTAACCAAACTCACATATATTGGGTGTTTGGTAATGTTTTAAATATTCTGACTAAATTATCTTTAAATCGGTCCACTATATCATTTAGAAATCTGGAACAAATGGTCGAAAATTAATGTTTAGTAAGAAAAACGTTGTTGTTTCTTGAAACAACATATCTTGCAGATAATTTGGTGTTATCTTTTATATAATGGTATGAAAAGATAACACTTTTTTCTTATTTTATCCAAATTTTCCTTTCCTAATCAACTGTCTTTCTAAAATTAGTATTTTTTTTTCTCCTAATTTTCCCAATTTCGTTAATCTTAGTATTATTTGTCAAAATTCGTATGGGGAACCCTGAGAACGATTCCGAGGAATATTAATAGAGATGGAAATGGAAACAGATTACTTTACCAGCACGCGAATCCCCTCGCATTTGGAGGCGATCTCGAAGAGAATACTGCACGTCTGGAATGCAACGTGTAGACGCTCGGCAATTGATTTCTTGCCAAGTGCCTGGAGGCTGGTCCACAGCGAGAGTGCGTTCAGTCGCCTGGAGAGGATTGGATCCGATTCGAAGGCACTCAGTGCGCTATTTTGCAGCGGTCGATGGAGCAGAACAATGGGCAGACTGGGCACACCCAGCCAGCTGCCCAAATTGAGGGCCATCGAGTGGAGAACGTCATGGACATTGCCTGGATTCTGGGCACAGACGAGGGCGGCCAAACCATGACCGCTGGCATGAAGCCACATATTGTGGGCCTTGCACACATCACGCAAACGTTGCAGATTGTCCACGTAGCCGCAGAGGGAGGCGCCAATGTCGGCGACAACCAGCAGAGGAGTACGACTGGCGGCCAGATCGAGTTGGACCTGCTTCTGCAGCTGCGTTAGATCCATAGTGCCATATTTGCTATCCTCCGGAATGACCTTAATGGCATCCAGCGAGATGCCCAACTGACGGCATGCATACTGCAATCGCACCGGCGTCGTATTCTCCGAGATGTAGAAGCAAGGCTGAGCGAGAGCCGGAATGCCACCCTCCAGATAGCCCGGACAACGGGCGACAATTGCCAGGCGAACGGTTCGCAGGACTGCATCGGCATTATCCGCATGGAAACTGCTCGCGGCATTGGGGAAATGAAAGAGTGTGCCCAGCCAGCGTGTGGCATCACCGGAGATGCTGTTCGTCACACGCAACAGATGCTGGCGATCCAAATGCGACAGGTAGGCGACAATGCTGTGCGAGATGAGCGCCAAATGGGAGACATCATCAAGTGCGGGCAGTGGAAACTCTGGATCATCATCACTGTCCGAATAGGCGACCAGCTGTTCCAGCGACTTTAATATATCCGACGGTACACGATGCTCCTGACGCAGCTGTGTCGACAGCACAACATCCGCAGCCGCTGTGCGTTCCCGATCCCGATCTCGATCCACACCCGACTGCTGCTGCTGCTGACTGTCGTTGGCATCGTTGCTGCTGTCGCCGGCATCCGTGTTCACTTTGCTGGGCGATCCCGGCACGGCTTTAACATTCTCCAGGCGTTGCAGCACCTGAGAGGAGCGCAGTTCCAGCTCCGCCAAACCGGAGCGTATCTAAGACAATGGTAAACATCATGATAAATGATAGGTGTTAAATGATTAATGCTCAACAACGACACAACAACAATCCGCAAATCAGTTGCAGGCTGTAAAAGCAACAACCACACGTTGACGTGTCTTCGTCGTCGTCATCAAATATAATGCCAACAACTTACGCTGGATGCGGCAATTTCAGCCACGGCTGGTGTCGTTGTTGTTGTTGCTGCTATTGCTATCGTTGCTGCTGCTGTTGTATTTGTATTTGTTGTTGTTGTTGTTGTTGCATCCGTGGATGTAGTTGTTGTTGTTGTTGACGGCGACTGTGAGGCGTCGGCAGAGCTCAGCTCGTCATCAACTCCAGCCGCAGACATATCTAATTGTTAGCTTTTGCAAAATTGTCACTACTTTTCTACTTTGTTTTTCGATTCTTGCTTGTTTTTCTGTTATTCTAGCTGATGTGGAGTTTAGAGCTGTGACTCGATCCGATTCTTAATCGATTGTGTTAATCGATGTCGTTGCAACTCGCACATCCCTAAGTGTCTCACATTTTGACAAACCAATCAGATAAAATTCTCTTTGTGGATGGCGCACAATTCAAATGTGAATTTCATTTAGCAGTAATTATGATTTTTAAGGAAACTTAAAAATTACTAAGTAGATAAAATTAAAGTGTAAGTAATATTTATATATATTCGAATATTGTCACATCTCGGAGGAAGAAGTTTATTAATATGAATTTAAAATATATATCAAATTCGATAAAATTGTAAGCAAAGTTCTGCAAAAATGTACATTTTGAAAACTTTACAAAACAAATCGAAGATTGCCACCCAGTAAAAATTTCCGATCTGGCTGGATTTTTTTTTACAAAAATGGGTAAATTTTCAAACACAAGTATAAATAAATGAAATATGTGAAAATTACATTTTTCTTACTTAAAACAATTTTTCTTAAATATCAATTTTAATTAATAAAAAATCAGATCCACATCTAGTTTACTTTCTGATCACAAATAGTTCAACTATTCATTAAAGTTCATCGATATTGCTATCGATATGTGGCTGCTGGCATGCATACACAAGTTGGCAGCACCAAGCAGATAATTGAGCGCGCATTTTGAACACAAAATAAGAATGCGCATATGAATGTTGCTTCTTTTTTGAGTTTACCAAACAAAATCCATTTGAAGTCGATAAGACAGCCACTAATGCGAATTTGCAGTTTAGCATTTGTTGCGACACGTGTGTTGCTGTCTCGCTCAAACTCTCTAAATAAAATTCAACTTTTGCGAAACTCGTGCAACATATGCAACCGGATTATGCGACATGAACACGGTACATGAAACGGTAGCTTCTCTTGATACGTTATGCACATTTATATACATATGTACTTACGTGTTATCAGGGTACAAGGGGATTATTAGTTTGTGACAATGTATGAAACTGACATTACTATTTCCAAACCTACTTTCCCTTTATTATTTTCGAAAAACTATTAAGAAAACTCTAGTTATGGCTGTTTTACGTTTTTAGACTGCACTTAAATGTATACAGTAATTTTTAAAATATTGAAATTTAAATGTCATACACTGACAAAAAATAAGAGCCTGTTCTTGGCGCATTTTTTTTAAAGAAAGTCCGAAGCTTTGTAGAAAATTTTTCAAACTTGTTTAAAAAAAATGCGACATCAGTTTAAATTTTAAAAACACATTTTACTGGGTCGTTTAAAGTCGAGTACATAAATTTCGAACTTGTTTGAAAAAACTGCGGCAATAATTTAAATTTCAAAAACAAAATTTTACTGGGTCGTTTAAAGTCGAGTACATGAATTTCGAACTTGTTTGAAAAAACTGCGGCATTAATTTAAATTTCGAAAAGAAAATTTTACTGGGTCTCTAAAAGTCGAGTACATGAATTTCGAACTTGTTTGAAAAAACTGCGGCAATAATTTAAATTTCAAAAACAAAATTTTACTGGGTCTCTAAAAGTCGAGTACAAGAGAGTCTGGCGTTTTTCCCTGTTTATTTTGCAAATGTATGCGATGGATGTGTGTGTGTGTGTGTTTGGTGGGTGTGTGTGTTTGGTGGGTGTGCGTGTGTGTGTGCCGGTAGCTTTTCACTTTATTCATGCATAAACTTGCTGAGAAAGTTGTGCGCTTGCTGTAAACTGTAAACTGGCTGCCTGCAAAAAGTTGCCGTGGTATTGGGATTTGCAGCTTCCAAATGTTGTTGTTGTTGTTGTTGCTGTTGCTTTTGTTGTTGCAGCTGCCTCGACGACACATGCAAATAACATATCGATGCTGCTTTTTCAAATAGAGCGACCCCCTTTATTGCCTTGAAGCATAATCCCCAGTTCCCCAGTTCGCCAGTTTACCACACCCCTCAGTTTCCTCACTTCGTACAACTAACATCTCACCACACCACCCACTTCGATCGCCGAGGCGACTGCATTGGTTTTCCCTTGTGGCTTTGGCGTCTGTTGTGCCGGGGATTTGCGCCGGAGCCGCCGGAACGTGCCGCTGCACATGCATCAATTTGCTCTGGCAGCCGCAAGCCCCAAAAACCCCAACTAAACACCCTTCACCTACACCCCCCTTCGGCCAACACCCATCACTACCCCTCAACCATTCCTTATTCTCCATTCTCCATTCCCCATTCCCCAGCACCGAGTACCAAAAACCCCTTGTCCATTGCCATTTAAATCTGCCGCCCATGAACTCATCCTGGTTTCCCAGTATGTGTGTGTCTGTGTCTGTGTGTGTGTGTGTGTGTGTGTGTGTGTGTGTGTGTGTGTGTGGAAGAAGCTGCTGCATAAGTTCGTTAATCATTAGTCTCTAATGCGGGCCATAGGCGTGCCACACACACACACACACACACACACACACACACACACACACACACATACATCGAGACACACACACACACATACATAAATTAAACAATTTCGCTTGATTAAAACAGCCGCAACATTTAAATACACACAAACCTACACACACACACAACAACACACACACACACACACACTCACACATACATGCATAAGTAATATAAATTATGAGCACAAAATTAATGTTTTTGTTATTGTTGCTTTTGGCGCCACAATTCATATAAAATTTGTTTTTACTGCGCAAATAATTGCAACCAAAAATTGCTGGCCAAAACACTGTGTAAAGAGTGGGGTGGGTAAAGGGGGGTGGGGGGGGATGGAGGGGGAAGTGTATAAGAGCGGGAAGGTGAGATTCGAGGGTGGTAAATAGATATGGTCAGTTCGTCACGTTGTTACCAATTCAATAAAATATAAATAGAATAAATTCCTTGAGTTGCGCTCTTTGCTGGCTGATTATATAAATTGCGTATACGCAGCGTTGCATCTAATAATTTCTGCAAGCGAGCACACACACACACACACACACACACACACACATACACAGAAAGAAAGTAGTGGAAGAAGTATGGCACACACACACACACACACAGACACACGCGTACATACAGCAGTAGCTGAAACATCTATGCCAAGGTGCAAAAAAAAAGCTCAAGGCCGCAAACACAGCAGCACTTCAATTTTACACACACACACACACACACACGCGTGCTAGCTAAAAGTCTGTGTGTGTGTGTGTTGTTGTGGCTTACGGGTGTGCGTGTGTGAACGACTGAGGTGCAAAGTAGTTGCCACTTAAGAGGCACACAGAAACAATCACAAAAAAAAAAAAATACGAGTTGAAAAGTCTACAGTCGAACAAACTAGTTGTGAGAGACCCTGTATTTATTCTATAAAAATAAGTAAATTATAAATGAAACTAAAAACAATTAAATTATGAAAAAAATGATCAAATTATTATATTTTAAAAAACCTCATATTATTTATCTTTTTATTTTACTTGTATTGCAACATCAAGATTCATTGTGTTTAATAATTTTTATCTATTTTTATTTTAACAATAAAAATAATCGGAGTTCTATTTACGATTTTATTATACAGTCGAACTTCCCAAACTCGAACTTCTAAGGCTCGAGTTTTCTCTAACTCGAGCAGAATATATAGCGTTTACTGAGCAAATTACAAACAATTCTGATTCCGTAACTCGAACTTCCATGACGAATTTCTCCATGACTCGAACAAAAATATTGGCAAGCGCTACTGTAAGTCGAATTTTTTCCTGAAAATCATTATTAAATTGTCCATTTTTGTAGAAAATAGCATAATAATAATTTTCAGACCCTAATTTCTGATTTTTTAAAAACTTGAAGAATAAGAGAAAACTAAAATGTTTGATTATTGTAAAGTATGAGTAAAAGCAATTTAAATGTATGAATTTTAAAAACTAATTTCTGATTTTTAAGTTTTGTTTAACTTTAACGATAAAAAACAGCTCACATTTTTAATGTATTAGTTTGTAGTCAGTTGATTCTGATTTTTTATTTTTGTAGTTGCTTTAAATAAACTTAAAAAACAAATTTTATATCTCAAAGTCTCCATAAGTCAAACTTTTTTTTTTTGATTTAGTTCGAGTTGGGAAAGATCGACTGTTACGTATATTATAATCGCTGAAAAGGAAACTAAATCCTTGAAATAGAAAAATTTTTAAAGTTTTGTTTTATGTTATCTGGAACCCCAAATGTACTGTCAGAAGAAAATAGTTAAATTAGTTTTGTCGAGGGTTATTTGTGTTTTTTTCGACAGAGTCAGCTGATCCGTTGCACATTCGAAGTACAGGGTCTAGAAAAGGAACTTCAAACAGCCTTTTGAAGAGCCTCAGGCCGCTGAATGGGCAAACGGAGGACAGAGGGGGATGGATTTCTAAAGTGGGAGGAAGAGGCTGCAGACAGACAGTGAAAACAGTTAAAGTGCGCAAACAGAGGGAGAAGCTGCATGTGAAGAAAAGAGAAGGGGCAATGGATGTCGGAAAGGGTGGAGGGGGATGGGGGGAAGGGGGAACTTGGTTTGGTTTGGTTTGTGTTTTTGGTATGTCTTTATTTTTTTTTTTTCTTGCGCTTCGCTAGCGTCGTCGCTTCGGGCCATTGACGGCAGATCTGTGCAAATTGACTTTTTATAAATGTGAACATATACGTATGTATATGTACATACATACACATGCACACATACACATCCATACAAACAGACACACATACATATATATGAAAGCTTCAATGAGCAGAGGTCCATTTGCAACTTCACCTGTCTGTCGCTTGGCAACACTGTTTTTTCAGCTGAAAAGTAGGCAATGGATTTCATTTAATTGGCAGTCAGAGCCTGCAAATTTGATCGTATGCAAAAAGATACAAAAATACATACATATGCACATACATATAAATAAACATAAATGCGGACAGTGGGTGGAAGGGGAAGTGGGTGGGGTGGGCGGGGAAGGCGGCTATCCAAGTGGCCAGTACTCAGCACAGTGCACAATGTGAAGCAGCAGGAAAAAACAAACCATTTGTCAGGCGTACAAATACAGACACACCAACACAGATACACGCACACATATACAAGCAAAATGACAAAATATAAAAGTGGCATAAAAAGTCAAGAAATAAACACACACACACACACACACGCACACATGGTTAGAGCGAGAGGCAGGCATCAATAACAGGCAAACAACAACAACAACAACAACAACAACAACAACTGTTAGGTCGCAAAGCAAAGTGACGCCGCAGCCAAAAGTCTGAAGGCAAAACCAAAACCAAAAGGCAATGCAAAAAGTACACAAATAAGCAAAAAGTGCAGGCGGCAAAATGAAAATAGACACACAAACACATGCACGCACATACAAACGCTTAACACATTACATACATACTACAACAAAACGAGGTGTGCTCAGTTAAATTGTACATGCAGCATTAGCAACATATATGTACATATATTTATTTATCATTAAAATAATGAAGTCAACTTTAATTTAAAATTGATATTATCGTTAGATATCGAATTTTGATAGCAAAACCTCGATCGGCGACACAATCTATAGTTTTACTTAACAGCTGATTTAAAGCAATATATCGATGTTATATCGATATTGGACTGCGCCAGTCACTCACGCACTGCTGATCGATGAATATTTACTTATTCTGTGCACGTGATGTGTACACACTGACTAGTAAATTTTGGCGCGAGTTTTATAAGAATGTTCGTTAACTAAATGATAGTAATATTAAAAGCAATTGTATATAAACAAATGCAATTATGCAGGGAGCCAAGCGTGTGCTGTCACCCAGCAAAGCGGACAATGTGCCCGCCTCGTGCAAGAAGTACAAAACTCTGTCGGATTTACCGGTCGATCAGGAGAACTATGGATTTCTGTTGGACGACGACGATGATTTTGATTTGAGTGCACTGGATGCTGCTGTGACGGCTAACAAGCTCGATCTGAGCAGCTGGCAGCGATGTGTAGTGCGCAGTGTAGAACGTCTGGCCAAAACGCAAGATCTGGTGCTGCACTTGAGCAGCGACAAGGACACGGATGTGGATGTGAATGTGAATGTGGGCGAAGCATCAGCAGGGACAGCGGAGTCAGCTACAGCTGTCTGCCATCTGCAGACACCATGGAACCACACGCCCATACAGCCGGGTGATCTTCTATCAGTTCAAGCCACTTGGCAACCTTCGCTCTCCAGCTACGTGGTCAACAAGGAGTCTGGATTTTGTGTGATCCATCCAGATTTGCTGATATCCAGCACGACGGTGACAGGATCGCTCTTCTGCCGCCGCAAGGCGGTGCTACAGGATCGTTTTCGCGGTGTCGACGCCACCAATGCTGTGGTGAGTCCTTGGAACTTTAAATAATCTTCGGCTTGTATAGTTTACATTGCTTGCAGATGATCATTGGCACGCTGGTCCATGAATTGCTGCAAACGGTGTTGTCTCAACGCCTGCGCAGCCAGGAAGCGGTGCTGGATGCACTGCAGCAAATGCTGCACAGCACATCCCTCGCCCAGATGCTCTACGCCGGCCAACTCAGCCGTGCCGAGATTGAATTGCAGCTGCACAAGTTTGTCGATCCCATTGTCGCCTTTGTGGCGCAGTATATGGAAGGTGTCATGCCATCGATAATGCCCCCAGAGATGTATAAAGGACGCATTGAGCAAATCCATGACATTGAGGAGAATCTCTGGGTGCCACAGCTGGGACTCAAGGGCAAGGTGGATGTCTCTGTGCGCGTGCGAAACCAAAAGCAGCCTATTCCCTTGGAGCTGAAAACTGGGCGAGCCAGCTTCTCTATGGAGCACAAGGGTCAACTTCTATTGTATGAACTGATGCACTCGGCTTTGGGCCAGGAGACGCGCAATGGATTGTTGCTCTATCTGCGTGAAGGCATCGTGCGTGAGGTACGCGATGGACGGAACGAGCAAAGGGATCTCGTCCTGCTTCGCAATGATCTGGCGCACTTTTTAACACGCAATGTGCAGCTTCCTGCGACTGGCGAGTCGCTGTCCATGCCGGAACAGCCGGAGAAGCTCCTGCAGCCGTTCGAACTGCCCGATCCCATTTCACATCACAGCGCCTGTGGCAACTGCGCTTATGCCACGCTCTGTTGCAGCTTCGCCAGCACAGATGCCAATCTGGAGCTGAGCAACTCGCATCCATTGCGTCGTCTAATGCCCCAAGTCTTGGAGCATCTCGACAAGGCGGATCATGAGTATGTGCTGCATTGGTGTGGTCTCTTGGCGCTGGAGGATCAACAGTCGCGCCAGACGCCCCACCAGCGCACCCTCTGGACTGAGACGCCAGCAAGGCGGCAGCAGCAAGGACGCGCCATCTGTGAGCTGCAGCTGCTCGCCGGGCACAAGACGAGCTGTCAAAATGGACGCTACGAGCACAAGTTGCAGTTGTCCCCGGTCACGGATAAGGAGCTCAACTTGACCCTCAGCGGGGTGAGTGACAAACTATATTAAGAATTCCAAGATTGGAGAGACAAGCGAGAATGGGGGTCAGAATATAATCCATGATCTGTGAGTTTCGTTGAGATATTTCAACACAAAATAAGTTTTTTCCATGGTTTCTATATAATATACTGGACCGATTTGAAACAAATTTTGGTCAGGATGTATAGGACCCACTTAAATGCATATTCTGTCAGATTGCTTGAGATATTTAAAAAAACTATACAAATTTGTATACTAAAACTTGATCTTCGACCGATCATTCCTATGACAGCTGTATGATATAGTGATATGATTCAAAAACCGAAAATAAACTTGACCTGCTTTTGGTCTTCAGGAAGCTACATACCAAATATAAAATCTCTAGCTATTATAGTCACTGAGATCGACACCTTCATGCAGAGGTACATATATTAGGGTTTATCAATTTGAATTGGCCCACAAAAATTCTTAATCTACGAGCAATTCTAAAATGTTTTCACCAAGAAATCATAGTTTTAAAATGAATTGCTGGTTCCCGTTTTTTGAGTTGATAAAGAATTTTTTTATGTAATTCTTGGCATATTATTTTTAGGGTTTTTAGTCAAAACTCTACTTAGGACCAGGACTTTCAAAACTGCATTAAATCAAAGGATCAATTGGGATCTTTTTTTGGGGTCTCCTTTTTTTACAGTTTAAATGTGGTAACAATTAAAAATCTCTATATTTGATTCTCCATTTGTAGTTTGAGCTTGGCGAGTATGTGATCGTTAGCTGTAGCTCCAGATTGGCCATTGCCGCCGGCTATATAACGGGCCTGGAGTCACGCGGTCTGTGCCTGCAGCTGGAACGTGATCTTGGCCAGCGTTATGGACAGGAGACGTTCATTGTGGACAAACATGAGTCACAAAGCTTTGCCAGCTTCAATTATACCAATCTTGGTCTGCTGCTGGCGGCGAGTGAGCGGGCAGCCCAACTACGCTCCATTGTGGTGGCCAGAACGCCACCGAAGCAGCACAAGGTGCTGCCACGTGTGATTGGCAGCCAAGGCGGTCCGATGTTGCGTCCACTCAACAAGGTGCAACAAGCGGCGGCACTGCGGGCACTCACCACAAGCACACATCTGCTGATCAAGGGATTACCTGGTACGGGCAAGACTCAGACACTGGTGGCCATTGTGCGTCTGTTGCATTTGCTGGAGCGAAGTGTCCTCATCACGGCCCAAACGCATTCAGCCGTTGATAATCTCCTGTTGCGTCTGCTGCCACATGATCTTCCACTTTTGCGACTTGGCAACAGTGCAAGGATTCATCCCCAGCTGCAGGAGATCAGCGAGGCAAGACTGACAGCCAATTGCGAGACAGTGGAACAGTTAACGGAGGCATTGCAGAAACCCACCATTGTGGGCGTCACTTGTTTGGGCGCTGGACATGCTCTGTTCCTGCATCGAAAGTTCGATTATTGCATTGTGGATGAGGCGACGCAGGTGCTCCAGCCGACGGTGCTGCGGGCGCTGAGCCATTGCAGTAAGTTCATCCTGGTTGGTGATCCGGAGCAGCTGCCGCCATTGCTGCGCAGTCGTGAGGCACGTGCTCGTGGCGCCGATGAGACGCTTTTCCAGCGTCTCGACTGTGAGGAGGCAACGGCAGTGCTCACCTTGCAGTATCGCATGAATCGCAGCATCACCAGGCTGGCCAATCAGTTGACCTATGGCCAGGCGCTGCAGTGTGCAAACGAGCAGGTGGAGATCGCCAAACTGCAGCTTGATCCTCTCAAGAATGCCTGTCTCTGGGCACAGCGTGCGCTGCAAACTCATCTGGAGCAGGCGGTGCTGTTGCTGGACACATCCGACTGCTCGCAGCGCTGTCAGGACTTCGTTGTGCGTTCCAAGCAGCTGGAAGAGACGAGCGTCTCTATTGAGCAGCACTATGGGGAATCCGAGCCAACAACTCAGCGCAATCGCTCCCGTCGTATCCCTAAGTATACTAACTATTGTGAGGCTTCGATTGTGATGCATTTGCTCCGTCAACTCCTCGACGCTGGCTACGATGCCTCCCGCATTGGCGTCATTGCTCCATATCGTGCCCAGGTGGAGCTTTTGCGCAAGCTGGGCCACAATCTCGGCGAGGTTGAGTTTAATACGGTGGATCAGTATCAGGGACGTGATAAGGATCTCATCATCTACAGCTGTACGAAGACAGGTAGCCCTGCTGCTGGACAGGATATGGAACGGTCGCGAGAGGCTGAAATTCTTGAGGATCAACGGCGCCTCACCGTTGCCATCACTCGTGCCAAGCATAAGCTAATCCTGCTCGGCGATGCCAAGTGCCTGGAACGCTATGGTCCCTTCAAGCGTCTCTTCCAGCACATTCCCGATAGATGTCGGCTGCAACTGACCGAAGGTCGCATGGGATTCAGCTGGCAGACGCTGCTCGAGGAGCTGGGACAACTGATGCAGTGAGTTCCACTATGTGTGTATCCATTTCAATTTGTTATTATTTATAAATTTATCAATATTTACATTTCTCTAACTTTTCAAATTTTTTGTATTTATTTCTGTTGACTGAATAATGGATTGATTGACTGACTGACTGACTGATGAATTGGCTATCTGATTGAATGATAATTTTATTCCCTGAATGATTTCTGTTTTCAGCTCTAATTGATTTACAATTTTTCTAGTATTGAGTGGAGCCAAAGATTCAATCTGAAACCAATAAAGGTCACGGTTTCGGTTTCGGTTCCGGTACGGTACATGATTTTTTACAAGAAAACGAATGGTCTCAGAATCGAGTTTAAAGTTGATTAAAATGTTTGTATTAATTACGATAAACGGAGTTGATTAAAAATAAAAACTTACGATTTAAAATTTTGAATTTTCAAAATTTCAAAGGGTGACTCTTTCCATCAACATAAAACCATGGCAATGATGGTCAAAAAATAATATAATTTTCTAAATTAACAACATTTGAACACAGAATGAATTAAGAGACCGATCAAAATGTAATTCCGACAGAAAATCGGTTCACTTTTCTTCAAGCTATGACAGTTGGAAATTGGTCAAATCCTTGACCCAGCAACTTTACCACCACCGTACCGGTACAAGCGTTTCGGTTTTCGGTTTCAGTTTCGGTACTAGAAATGAAACTGTTAGTTTTGGTTGACGGTTTCGATACCGGTTACGTTGTTATTCCCTTAGTTATAGTTATATATTATGACTGTTAAAATGAATAAGAAAACTAAAACTATTTCTACTTTGTATTGTATTTGCGTCAATAATTAATAACAGAATGAAGTAAACTTTATAAATAGCAGAGAAAGTTTTGATTCAATCTGAAACAATAACGCAATGCAATTTTTATAAAGCCATCAATTAGATTTCTTTAGTTTACATTCGAGCTGCAAGAAAAGCACACCTAAGTGCATATTTAGAAAGAATAATTGTTTTAAAACATATTGAAATATTTTTAATAGTATAACATCTATACTATCTATACTATCGGATTATATTAATTTTGCTATAAATGTGGAAATTAAGTTATGCTTTAATAATGCTGAATACTTTAATGACTGTGTGTAGTGTCTATCTGAAGCACAGCGGAAACAGATTTGATATAGATATACCGAATGACAAAATTAAAACTTATGTGCAGGTTGCCAGTTATCCGATTGGGTATCTATGTCAGGTAAAGTCCGGCGTGGTTTTCTCCTGTGATCCAGACAAGCTGATTCGCAGCTATTCCGTAAATATAACTCTATATAATGACGCAAAGGCGGAGGAGGCCATTGAGCTAAGTGAGTTCGGAGTGCAGGCTATTTTTGAAATATCATGCAGCGTCCTTAAATATAATCCCATTGATGACCAAGCTGAAGGTCAATGGAAACTATTTGAGGTTTGATAGATAGTAAATATTGGATTTCATTTAATAATAATGCGAGTAATATTTGCTTTAATAAGAATGGAAAATTGTTCGATCTGGCCGATAAAATTGATCTAGAACAAGGGGATTACTGTCTGATATCACTTAATATTTCCAATGACTATAACGAACTTATGAGGAAGAGCCTTAAATTGAAAACATCACAAAACCAAAATGGTAAGAGAACTTTTTTAAATGTTATTTTTATAACAGGAATTGTATCAAGTATCATTTTTTATGAGATATTTTTGAATTGAAAAAAAAAACCAGATTTTTTAAAATGTTTTTTCATAAATATAAAAATTAAAATTGGCTTATTATTTTTATCATTTTTAATTAGAGACTGGAATATACATATAACATTTTATTGAAATTAAGAATCAAGTTAAAAATAGAAACTAATTTTTTTTAAGGGGATACCCCACAAGAATAAAGAGTATCTCACTTTATCCCGTAACTAAGATACTTTTTTCGTAACTCTTATTTGCGATCGCTGATATATTAGTATTTAAATTTAATTTTATTTTTAGTTAACCTACCTAGTGTCATTAAGGTTGTCTCAGTATGTTGTATGGCTATTATCATTTTTGTGTATTTGTATTTGCCCCAGTTTGATACAATTTATAGCAAATGCTGCGTATATTATTTTTTTTGCCTAACTATTGGTTTTCTATTACTGTTTGCTGAGAATCTATACTCAGATGGATTTCCTTTAAAACTGGCTTGCTATATAATTGGTAAGTTAAATCTGAGAAATGAATGGATTAGCGCAATATTATAGTAAAATTCATATAATAGGTTTCTCTAAACAATACACTGTTATGGCCGTATTTCTTTGGCTCTTGGTCATTAACTTCATTTTGTGGAATACATTCAAAAGCTTTGGCATTATAAAGAAGACCAGCATGCTGAGATACCACATCTTTGTTTGGAGCACTGCTGCGGTGTTTCCTGTGATCACAGCATCAGCTGAAAGCGCGTTCATAGTCATAGATTGTATTCATGAACATCGAGAATGGCAACATGATTTAGATAATCATTACTGTTGCTACTTAAGTGAGTTCGATAACTTAAAATGAAGCTATCAAAATACTCTATGTTACGTTTATAAACAGAAGGAAATTGGTTGATTGTCTATTATGTTTCAATGTGTCTAATAACTGGAATCAACCTAACGCTCTCTATTATTACGGCAAGACATATATATGTGGAGAATAAAAAGAACGACTTGGAGTTGAACAGTACTGAGAGTCATAAGAACTTAACAAATCAAGCAGAGTATATTATTTTTGCATAGATTCTCTAATGATTATATTCATATAATGTTTTATTTTATTTTTTCAGTTTCTGTATGTTTTTTCGGATGTTTGCTATTGCAGGCGTGATCTGGTTGCTTGACATGCTCGAAATGCTTTCCTTTCTATTTGAAATCAATATGGAATTCATTTCATTTATTTCCGAAATAATCCTATCTGCTCAGGGCATATTATTGTTTTTCATAACAATTTTGAAAAAGGACGTACTGCAGTCTCTCTCTAAACGGTAATATTCTGTTCATTCCATACTTTGTAAGTATATCGATACGTTCCTTTCTCATAGAATCAAGGCAAAATGCGATAACCCAATTCAACGATCAGAAACTCAAGAGTAATGAACGAAGCAAAACGTATGAGTGATGCTAACACTTTAACCTCAATTACTTTTGTACATTACAATTTAAGTTTATTATTATATTATTTTATTTTACAATTTACATCCACAATAATATTTGTAACTTTCCCTACTATGCTGAACATATAAACACCAATTTTTGCAGTACTATGCTATCGATTCTTATAGAACAGCACTCATAATTAAATTAGAAAAAAGAGATAATTTTAATGCGGGTATTAATATCTTTGCTGAGAAGTTAGTAGAAATAATGTTATGTATGTTCTTGTTCTTTGGTATAACATTACTATTAAATTATTATTAATTTCATATTATAATATATTTACATATTAAGATTATATGAATTATTTATAATCGATTTCCAATAATCTTAACCGCAGTTGAATAATTCTAAACACATTAATTCAATTACAAATTGTTCGGATTGATAACTGTGCAAATTTATAGTTTCCACAATCTAGAAATGTTCCTAGTCATAACATAAATATGTCATCCAGCAATGTTGCTTACTTTAGGAACTCATCTTGCTTACATTTATATTTTATGTGTGCTATAAGCAAGTATGAGTATTGATGCTTAAATACTTATGGAGCACACCTCGCTCCCGCAAATTTCAAGACATAGAAGAGAGATACGAATGATTGTCTGTGTATAAGTTTGCATATTTGTGTGTAATGTTCATAAGCAAGCAACACACATAGATAGATAGAGAGAGAGAGAGTGAGAGAGAGAGAAAGAGGAACAGAGACAGGGGAAACCCAAAACCAAACACTGTTCACAGCACCGAAAATTTCAATGAGCTACGCGCACAAATAACTATGCAAAGATGTTAAGCTGCAGCTACAACAGCAGCAATAACATGCAGCAGCAGCAGCAACAAGAACGACAACAGCAACTACAACTACAACTACAACAAAAATAGCAACAACAACTGATGTGGCACGTGGCAGGCTGAGGCTGAGCAAACAACTCGTCCAAAAGCCTTTGTTCCTAATGCAATTGAACGTAAAATTCCAAATGCTTGTAACATACACACAAGGGACAAGGGAGGAGGATAGATTGAGTGAACAAGAAGGGGAGCAGACACTGCACATGAAACAAAGGTAGAGACAGAGAAAAAGACAGAGACAGAAACAGAAACAGAGATAGTAATGCAAGGACAACAAGATGAAACAGATTGCGGCCATAAAAAAAAGAAAAGAAACGAGCTTAAAAGTGGCGAGACTTAAATGCACTTGCTAATCAATCTCTTAAATATAAACTTGCTCTCACTTTAATTACAATTTATATATTAAACTAATTTGAGACCCGTTATGAAGTGCTAATCATTAAAATACAAAATTTATGAAATTTGAACACAGAAGTTATTACCGAATTTATTACGTCATTAATAATTTAAATAAATTTATTTATTTATTTTATGTAAGCAATAAACTTTTATCTCTGAAATATTGAAAGTGAATTATATGAATATATAAATTCTAGTTAAAACAAGTGGGAAAAGCTATAGTCGAGATCTCGACCATAAGATATTTAAAAGTACTTTAAAGGAAATACTTGCTTTCGCTATAACTGCCTATAACTGTCTTTATGTCTGATTTTGATGCGATTCAGTGGGGTTTAAATTTAAAACAAACTTGATCTGCGTGGGGTATATAGAAGTCTTTGAGTGGAAGTTTGGTATCTCTATCTCTTATGGTCTCTGAGATCCTTTTGTTCATATGGACATACAGACAGACAGACAAACAGACGGACAGACACACATGACTATAACGACTCGGCTATTGATGCTGATCAAGAATATATATACTTTATAGGGTCGAAGATGCCTCCTTCTCCCTGTTACATACTTTCCAACGAACACAATATACCCTTTTACTTATTTTTTAAGCAACGGGTATACAAATTAAAAACTTAAATTTTTACGGTGCATTTACACTAGTCGACAAACAAGTCAATTTTGATGCCAACGTGGTCAATCCTAGTCAACTTTATCGCCAACCCGTTGCAAGCCCTTGCGTTGACCAACTGGAAAAGTTGTTAGTTGACAAGCATGTCAACGCTGCGTCAACTAGTGTAAATGCAGCATTTCTTTTGAACCAACTTGCTCAATTTTCCACATTTATTAAAGCCTTACCTATTAGTATATGCACAATTTACTTAAATAATTAATTAACTGCTTAATTAACCGCGCCAAGGGCAATTACGCATACGCCACGTTGCCGACCAAATGATTAATCAATGTTTATTTATATAAGCAATCAGGTGAATTTAAAACATACATTACTTAATTGATAGCTAATTCTTTCAATTAAAGAGTTAAATAAAACAATTAAAATTTTAATTATTATTTGTAATACAGACATTGATAAAAATATTCAGCATACTTATTGTAATTGTTTTATTGCTAAAAGTTTGAATGTTGAATATACACGATGTGCAGATGCCCTGTAAACAGCTATAGGGTATTACATATTCGCCAAAAAAACTTATTAATAGATAATACGTTGCATCTTTAACGTTAAAGTAAGCAAGTAAATTGTTTTAAACAACATGTTAAAGTTGCTGTTAGTTTACTTGGTAGTATATAACTTCAAATCAAGGAACTAACCATACAGTTAGCTGGTATAGTATCGTTTATATCCATGGAGCTTAGAGTGAAGTCCGTAGTCACATTCCGATATAGTTTCTGGTTGCATGACAATCGTGAGATGCCTTTTCGTTGCCATTGCTATAAGCAATAAAGGCGACCTCATAAGTTCCCGTGCTGTGGGTGTGGGTGGGCGTTGGACGTTGGGCGTGGCATTGCAATGGCACGAGTATATTGGCATTTCAAGTCGACTGACTAACCGACCCACCAAACGAGACTAGCCAACAACGATCCACAAACCGACCCAGCCCACCATTGTAGGGCATAACATGTATGTGTGTGTTTTTGTCTCGACTGCACACAGTTCTTTATTACGCTTTAGACTCGTACAACATTCGCAAATCCGCACATTCACACATTCGCAAATTCGCAATAACTGCATGTAAATGCGACGACTTAATGAATATTCGAGTTGCCTTCTTGTACATAGTCTAATTAAATAATAAACATTTTCATTAATATACAATGCACATGTATGTTTGTGGAACATAAAATAGGATCTAAGATTAGCAATCAATCGATAACGATAAAAAGAGTCGTACTCTATTCTCATTTACTGTCGCTAATTTGGGATTTTAACTAAATTTCTTACTGTGGAACAAATTGTGTATTTTATATTATCTTTTAACAAAAATTTTTAAAAATATATGTTTAAATTGGTCTACTATATCATATACGACACATGGGCATTTCCAGGATCGAGAACGCGAAATTTTAACGTCTTTAAATAAAAAAAAAAAAATGTCAAAAATTTACATTTTTAAAAATGATTTCTTACTTGTTTAATGCATTTTATCAACACTATTTTTATTATAATATTTTATATTTTAGTTTTCGAATTATTTATAGAAGACAATGCATCGAGAACGCGACGAAAAATAGAAGTCACTTTTGACTCTATCTTGAAAAATGCGAAAGTCTGCGAAATGTAGGGAGTAACGTGGAAGAAAATATGCTGAATCCATAAAAAAATCCATTTAAGGAAATATTTTGATGTGTTTTTTTTTTTTGATCTGACTGATATAGTTTTTATTACGTTTCATTCTTCAAGAACTTAAAAACATATTTAAGAAAAACTTGACGGTGAGTAATTTTGATGTGTTTCTATCAGTTTTGTATTTTACAAGTCTTATTAGTAATTTGTAACGCGACGATCGTGAACGTGACTAGATTTCCACCTAGTTTTTGCCAAGAATTTCTATCAAATTTAATTAAGAAAAATAAATAAAATAACTTGAAAACTTAGAAATATATCCAAATTAAATTGTTTTCTTTGCATATTGATTAACTTTTTGATGTTGGAAGTGAGTTTTTGTTAAAAATTCGATATAATGCGTGCACTCCTTTTTGGAAGTAAATTTTTCAGAAATAGTGGGTTAATTAATGTGGAAATTGTTAAAACAAGTAACTTAAAGTCGTTTCCGAAAGGAAATTTTACACGATGTGAGTTTTTTGATCAATTTTAGGATTTTGGTCTTGGTTGACCTTTTTCCTGAAATTCCCATATATATATATAATTTCCATAGGAACAGTCGGTCAAATATTTACGTTTGATACGAATATTTTTGTAGTTTCTCAAAAAATCTCTAAGTTACGCTATTCATAATTAATATATATATATATATTTATAAGACTATGGACCAAAATCTACAACTTTACAATACATAATTTGTATGAATGATAAATAAATATATTTGCTTATTTATAATTATAATTTTTTGAGAGTAATTTGCGTTTCAATCCTAAGGAATTAAAAAAAAAATACACACTTGGAATAAACCAATTAATAAAACTATTGACAACATTTCAAAACTACATATGTATGTATGATTTACAAAATTAATTTATAAGTTTTTTTTACGAGATTTGAAAATATAAGTAAAAGATCAATAATTAAGGCATAAAATATTTGTTAAAGTAATTTCTGCTCAACACCTGTAATCCAAAACTAGACTATGATCAATACAATTGAATATCTAAAACATTATTTATATGAAGTTAATATGGGTATAATATATGTGAGTGTGTGTGTGTGTGCTTGTAGTTGGTGTTGTTGTTGCTTTTGTTGTTGTTGTTGTTGTTGTTGTCGCAGGTGGTCGGTGTGCAGCATTTAATATTTCGTTGATTTATTTAAGTCATCGCGGGTTTTAATTGCGCCAAAACGCAATGTTTGTGTGTTTTAATTCGTGTTGTGGGGCCAGCAGTTAAATGTTTATTGCATAATGGCGCTTTGCATGTTGTTGGTCTTTTTCTTTTTGT
Source organism: Drosophila phalerata (assembly GCA_951394115.2). Taxonomy (NCBI): domain Eukaryota; kingdom Metazoa; phylum Arthropoda; class Insecta; order Diptera; family Drosophilidae; genus Drosophila; species Drosophila phalerata. The sequence goes on from OX596006.1 coordinate 36,895,679, forward strand.
TGATGTTGTTGTAATTTTGTTTTTGGCTTTTACTCATTTTCAGCTCATTTTTGTGTTGTTGTTGTTGTCGTGTTCCTTATTTATTTTTTTTTTTTTTGTTGTGTTTTGCAGCTTTACTTTTGTTTGTGCCCAAAGCCTTTGAACTAAATTTTCGCTGTGCGTTCTATGAGTGTGTGTGTGTGTGTGCGTCGGTGTGTCTGCCCACATTGTTGTATGCAATTGCAGTTGTTGTTGTTGTTGTTGTTGTTGTTACTGCTGCTGCTGCTGTGGCTGCTCTGGCATTGCCATCATCATCATCATCATCATCAACATCATCCTCATCGCGGTGCTTGGCAACCCTGACCTGAATTTAACTCTAAAAATTTTTGCGCAGTTTTTGTTGTTTTGCTTTGTGTGTGTGAGTGAGTTTCGCTTACTGATTTGCCACACACACACACACACACACTCACGCACACACACACACACACACTCACGCACACACACACACACACACACACACACACACACACACACACACACACACACACACCCGTTGCAACTGTCTGTAAGTGTTAATTTAATATTTGCTTTTATTTGGCTTCCTTTTTTTTTTGTATTTTTAAATTAAATACAAAATTCTTCAAGTTTGTTGCAGTTGCGAGACAGAAAGAGACAGGTAGAGAATGAGAACATGAGAGTTATGCACATAGCTAAATAGGTAAAAGCTATGTTAGTCTAATGGCAAAATGAAGAAAATGTGGAAATGGACAAATGAAAAGCTGCTGTTGCTGCTGACGAAGTCGTAGCTTGTGTTCCTCCGTTTATGGTTCAGTTGCAGCTTAATTCACCTGCTCATGCGAGAGAGAGAGAGAGAGAGAGAGAGAGAGAGAGAGAATGAGTGAGAGAGTGAGTAAGTCTTTTGGCCAACTGTTGTTTTCTTGGCCTGGCCTGGCCTGCTCCCTGGGGCTGTCAATGGACTGCAATGAAAGCCACAGACAAAAGCCTTTAAACCAGAAACAATACAAATTTAAGCTCAGTCTCCCTCTCACTCCCTCCATTGGTCTTTCACTTACCCTATCTCTCTCTCTTCCTCTGTTGCTGCACATAGAGAAAAAAGCATAGACTTTGTACTTAAAACTATCTGTGTCTCGATTTTTATTTAAAATAGCATTTCTTATGTCTAAACATTTGAGTATTTAGGCATTTTTAAACTTAAAAGTGAGTTCAACATGTACTTGATATAGATTTGTTTTAAGTGCACTTCCAAATTGCCTTAAGTCCAATAAACTCAATGAATTTGTTAAAAAGCATCTGAACGTCTGATATAAAGTTTTTTTTAAGGCTTAAAAGTATTTAAAATCAATAAAATAAAATAACATTAAGGTTTTTTGTTATGTTTGGGTTTTTATGATTGGATGTTTTTATTATCTAGCGTTTTTCTTTATTTACATAAATGTTTTCAAATATTTTCCTTTTAACTGTCAAGTTCTGGCAACAGTGCTGCATACTTAATTCAAAATTGTATAGACTTAATTTCCAAGTATATAAGAAATATATAAAAATTGTGGAATTAAATGAATTATCATTATAATAAAATAATTCAAATCAGCTAGTGATTGCTAGTGTAAAAGTAAATGAAGTCTGATTTGAAAAATTATACTAAAAGGACTTAATATTTTATATTGCAAAAAATTTAGAAATATAATTAATGCAATTACAAACTTGTTTTGTGTTAAATCGTATAAACATTTTGCGTATAGATTTTTTCTCTCAGTGTGGCAGCTTTCAGTGGAAGCTGCAGGTAGCCACTTGGCAGCCGAATCGACTTGTTGTGTGTGTGTGTGTGTGTGTGTATTTGTTTGTCTCGGACAGGCCATGCAGTTAGTTAGGCAATGACAATCAACTTAAAGCACTTGCTACCCTTCTTACAACCCCCCTTATACCTTCTCATACCCTTACCCTTAACCTGCTGCTGACCAGCGGCAATTCTTGGCATGAAAATGGTACAGCGACTGAGAATCTGAATCTGAATCAGAATCAGAATCCGAGTTGGAGGCAAAGGCAACTAGCATACAAAACCAATTTCCTTTTTATGGCAAATGAAATGAAAATTTGAAATGACCACAAAAACGAGTGACAAACACATACAGAGAGAGAGAGAGGAAGAGAGAGAGAGAGAGAGGGAGAGTGATGAAGTGAGAGGAAGAGTAAAGACAGGGGAACAAAGACGCTGTAAGGGTATTCATGACATACAGAGAAACTGGACAGGAAATGCCAACTCGGATATCATGCGACATTGTCAGCTCTCTCTCTCTCTCTCTCTCTCTCTGTCTCTCTGTCTTTGTCTGCCCTGTTTGGTTGCAACTGCCAGCAGCATTGCAGCATAAATGGCAGCCACATTAACCAAAGCAACAACATAAAGAGAAGCATCAACAGCAGGAGCCAAAAACGCGAAATTAGCCGCCAGAAACTGACCAAGTGACCAAATGACTGCACTCGACTCCTCGACGACTGTCAGCATACGATTAGGTATTCGCCAGAGGAAGAGGAAGAGGGAGAAGGGGGAAGGGTGTAGGGTAGGGTGTAGGGTAGGGTGTGGGGTAGGGTTGTCGGCTGTCTTGAAGCGCCACAGAGTTTCGGGTCAACCGAGCAATCTACCCGCAGCGGCTTTGCGGTGGATTTATTTTATTACCGAACGCACCAAGCAAACGCACATAGAACGTAGCCAAGTGGGAGACTAGGGAGGGTAGAGGGGCTACTGGGTAGGGGCGGGGCAACAGGCAATAGGGTGTGCAATGAGGGGTGGAGAAAGGGGGGAGACAGTTACCAAACAACTGCTGATTCTGTGGCAGGTTTTGTTGCCAAGTCGCCTTTTGTGTGGTTTCCTTTAATCCTTTCGGTTGTTGCTCAGCTCAGTTCAGTTCAGTTGAGTTGTCTCCCTCTACGTCTCCCCTACTTATACCCCTAGTAACCCAACCCACCCTATTCTCGGCGCATCTCATAAAACGCGATACATATGCGCATTTCATTTGATTTGATTTAATTTTATAGCCTTTTATGTGTGCTACTCTCTCAGTTGCTGCTTGGCTGCGCTCTGTCGGGCAACTGCTGATGTGGAAGAGAGACAGGGATACTCCGATGGTGGGGGTAATACAAGGGGCCAAGTAGAGCTTATATGTCTTGCCCCATTGCATGCCACTGTTGTTTGGAATTAATTTCATTTGATTTTTATTTATTTATGCCAATGAAAATTGTTCGTTTCTCTGCATTTTTCTTTTTTTGCGTTCTTCTTTTTGCTTCTGCTCAAAACTTGGTTCTTTCAGAGAATATCAGAGGCGTTTTAGTTGGAGAGGAAAGGTCAAGAGAGGTAGAAGGCGGAAATAATCCAGAGCCAATGTCCAGCAAGAGCAAATATTGAAATATTTTCAAATATATCCGATCATATACCTAGAAGTACGAAAATATTTTTATTGTTATTTGAGTATAAAATATAGGTTAGCGAAAGAATGTAGCGAGTGGAGAAAATCGAGTAGCGAGAAAAATGGCGAGAGTAACTAATAAGAGCACTCAGTTATAAGAGTAACAAACTGATTGTAGAGAGTAGTAAGTACCGAGTGTGGGGGGATCACGAGAGTAACGAATGCAGCAAAAAGTAACGAATACAGCGAGTAGTAGCGAAAGCAACAATAGATATGTGTTTAGAGATGTGCAAATTGCGAGATAATTTTAAAATTAGCTAGTTGCAAGTAAAGAAAGAACAAGTAGAAAGAGTAGCGAGAAGCATGAGTAGCGAATAGAGAAAAAAGTTACTACAACTTACTTTATGTATCAATAAATAATGTTTTCGATATGAAGTAACGTCAGTTGCGGGATTAGCGAAATATGAGAGTATCGATTTATGTTTGTAACGAGTAGAAAGAGTAGCGAGAACAGCGATTCGACAACAAACAGTTAGTCATTGGGTATAGGGAGTTCAGTATATTATATATTATTATACATATATTATAAGAAGTAGCTTTAGCTGACATTTATGTATATAAGTATAGGTTTATTTTCATTCCTCCCCATTTACTCTGCCACGTCCGTTGCTGGTACTGTTGTTACTGACATTGCTCTAATTTTGTTTTTGGCCATTTCGACGTCAATAGGTTCGTTTGTCAATCTGATAATCAAGGCCTCTCTCTCCCCCCCTGAATTTTGGACAGGTCACAACACAACTGATTTGCAGGCAACTCGTCAGTGAGTTGTGTTCTATTCTGCTGGTGTCCTGCCAGAAATGATGCTGCTACAGCAGCTGCTGTTGCTGCCCGGCAGCAATGGGAAGCAGCAATGGCAACAGCAACAGCAGCAGCAGCAGCAGTCGAGTGCGCCTATTCTTGTATATGTCGAGTCATGTACAACGCATCATCATTTATCAAAGCGCGGCAACAACTCCCTTCTCCCATCTCTCTTGCCTTATTGCAGCTTCCTGGCCACCACAGTGGTAAAAATGCGCAATTTATCGAAGTTTAATTCAAATTTAACAAGTGGCAATTTAACAGTACTCTATACTGAAAGTTAATTTTCGAAATTTCCTATGTCAGCTATATGATATATGAAACTAATCTAAGCCAAATTTGGCCAGGATATATGATACCAAAATAAATGCATATTCTATCAGTTTGGTTAGGATATCTTAAAAAACAGAAAGCGTTTTCATACTAAAACTTGACGGACAGACAGACAGACGGACAGACAGACGGATGTGGCTCAATCGACTCGGCTGTTGATCCTAAACAAGAATATATATACTTGTCAGATTTAAATAAAAGTTAAATTATACTTTGTCTTTTTAATAAGTTAAAGGTGTGTAATAACTAGGAGATTTTAAAGATTTTATGTTACGAGTACTAGAATGAAATGTAGCATTTACTAATATAGCACTTTAGTCTTTAGCAGAGTGCAACTTCTTTAATTTGACTGGATGTGGTATAATTTGTGTTTTATAAATATATACAAGTATAAGCCAAAAACCAATTGTTACATTTCGATATTTTAATTTTGTTATGTCGATGTTTGTTTAAGTTTACTGCAATCTGACTCAAAATATATTTATATATATGTCATAGTTTTGTGTAACAATTAAATAAAATATAATACAAAAAAAACAACTTTTTTCACAATAATATATATTTACTATATTTTCTATTATGTGAAAGTTAAAAAAAAATAAAAATCTCAAAGAAAAGGGTTTTTGAAGTTGTTAATTGAGTTTTGCTAGATCAGTCAGAATGCCCACTGTGTTCCCCTATAATCGCAGCCACCCCTGAAGCCACCAAAGCAAAGCCGTCGCCATTTTCTTGTGATACTTTTTTTTTAGGCAATGGCGACGGCGATGGCGACGGCGACGTCAGCTTATCGTTAGTTGGTGCTGTCATGTAACGGTTAAATCTGCATGAAAAATTAATGCTGTCGTGCCTCTGTGTGAGGGTTGGGGGTGGTTGGGGGTGGTTGTGGGTGGTTGGAGGTGGGAGGTGGGAGGTAGGAGGGTGGCTTGATGGCCTTTCCCCCACCCACTGGGCTATTGAAATTAGTATTGGCCTTTGGCAAGCCGAGTTGAATTTGGCAATGTTTACACATTTATGTCTTGTTTTTTTTTATTTTTATTTTTATTTTGTTGTTGATGTTTTCTTTTGGGCCAGGAGGAGTGTCACTTTGTGTGTGTGTGCGTGTGTGTGTGTGCGTGTGTGTGTGTGTGCTTATATATAGTCAAGTATATACATATATATTTATATGGTTGCCGGCTAATAATTGTATCGCCAGAGGCTCTCCAAAGGCTGCTGGCGTCGCTGCTGGAGCTGTTGATGCAACTGCTGTTGCTGCAACTGTTGCAGGGCACGAGACGAGGCCGATGGCTTGTCGAGTGCCACACTCGGTGCGGCGACGGCCACAGCCGCATGTGCCGCATGTGCCACTGAGGATCGTCTATGTTTCGGACTGTTGCATGCCACAGTCACTGGCATGGACATTGGCTTCGGTTCCGGCTTCTGCTTCGATAGGAGATAGGTCTTGCTCCTTTGCATCTGTGCCGTTGATTTGATCTTCTCCTTCTCCTGCTTCAAAGTTGGCTTCATGTTCATTCTCAATGGACTTGCAACGGCCGGTTGCACTGTTGTTGTTGCCGCAATTGTCGCCTTGATTTCATCCCGTTTTGTCTGTTGACGTGGCATGCCCGACTGGTTTGGTTTCTTCACATGCACAATGTACTGTGGTTGATCCTGCACATGACTGTGCAACATTTCAGCCTGCAGTATTTGCTGGCGATTCTTGAAGGCTCTCCGATAGGCGGATACCTGCGAGGCACTTGCGGCCAACAGATGATGTGCTCCTTTGACCACATGCGGCTGCTTGGGCAACTCCTCCTCCACCTTACGCAATGATAAGCCTTTACGTTGCTTTGCAATTGGAATTGGAATTGGAATTGGAATTGGCATTGGCATTGATATCGGTTTGTTTGTCATCGAATCATGCTGTATGTAGGACATGTGACTGCTGCGACTCGTCTTGTTGCAGGCAGCTGTTTGGAGGGAACTCTTCTCAGTGTGAGAGCTGTTGCCATCATCTCTGATCCTTGGCTTCTCTCTGGCTTTGACTTTAAACTGCTTGGGATTCATGTGAATGTTGTTGTTGTTGTTACTGTTGCTGTTGTTGTGGTTGCAGCTAAAGTTGCTGCTGTTGCTGCTGCTATTGCTGTTGCTATTGCTGTTGGTATTGCCTTGATAGTCACACCTTTTTGACTTGATTCGCTTGATCTTGCTGTTGGATAGCTTTGGTAATGGCTCCATAATTGGCTGCTGCTGCTGCTGCGGTCGCCAGTTAGCGGTCGTTAGCGACTCCAGCGGCCCCAGCGGCGGTGTCGCCAGTTGCATAACCTGCGGCGCCTTCACTTTTGACTCTGGCTGCAGCTGCAACCGCTGCAACCGCAACTGCGGCACCTGCAACTGGGGCTCCGACGTCCGAGACTTGAGACAGCGCTGCCTGTGATTCGTATGGAGCACATTACGGAAACTCAAACATGGCTCTTGCCTTGGTATATGCTTATCATTGGCCATCGGCTGGACACGTGGTCTGCCATAGCCATGGCGGCGATTGAATGCCTGATATGTGACCGGGCCGTCTGCAAATTGAATTACCTCAAATTGACGAATTCGCTCGCCGAGCGTCTGAAAGCGTGTCTGCTCCTTGCTAATTGTATTTGTTGTCATTGTCATTGTCATTGGTGTTGACGCTGTTCCTGTCGCTGCTGCTGTCGCTGCTGCTGTCGTTGTTGTCGTTGTCGCTGTCGCTGTCGTTGTCGATCTTGTTGTCGGAGCACGTTGACTGGGCATATTCGGAAGCGGGCGTCCATCAATGATGCCGGCCGCGGCGCTACCGAAGCCAAGGCCAAAGCGCGCCGGGATTGGCTCATCATCGTTGGACTGGCGATCGAAGCGCACGGCCAGGCGATCCTTTAGCGCCTGATCGACAACCATTAGCTTATCGGGTTCAGTTTTGTGTCGGGCCAATGCCGCCACAGCCGCACTTGTTGACTTCTCAATCGCATTGATGTGATGCTTGTGACATGGCGGTCCTTTGTCCTTATTCAGCTTATAGCTCATGCCCAGCTCAAACGTTGACCTTGGCGGCAAACTCATCGATCTGCCATTTAATATGCCCAAATCCAGTTCCTTAACCACATCATCCACATCCGATGACTGCCTATCTCTGCGTCTCTCTCTGCTCAATCGCTGATTGCCGCCACCGCTCCTCGTGCTCCTCTCCATGTTGCTGTTGTAGATGTAGCTGGGCAAGCTGCCTGTAAATGACATGGAACGACGACGATTCGCCTGCATCACTGTATTCAACAGATTGCCTGAATTCGCACACGTCGCCTGTTCCGTCATCTGTTGGTGATTCCTTGGGTATTCCTGCACAGTACTTCGTTCCCGCTGCGATGTCAAGGTTCTCACAGGCGCCCGATTCTCCTCACGTGTCTTGGCTTCTTGAGATTCTGTTGGGAATATAATTTAACATTGGAAACCCATTAATGTGTCACACTTTATGCGCTGTCAAACCATTTGACTTATCAGATTACTGAATAATGAGTTTTGTTTAAAATATATATTTTATACTTGTTCTGCTTCTGCAAATCAATAAAATTAGCAGAGAAAGAGAGAGATTAGATTGTTTTTATTAAATTTAAATTAAGTTTTATTCTTAAGCTGACAAAAGTGTATGAACTAACTCAAAGTAAGCAACAAAATAAAACAGCAAATACGCTGCTTCGAGCTGAGACGCTGAACACAAACAATTAATTTGGAATGATGTTGCTCACTTGCAGAATTTGGCCAATATATAATTATAAAGTTAACCATTTTTTGAATATTGCGCATAAAATAGCTTTAAATTAAACAACAGACATTATTATACACATGTCTAGGGTATCTGCTAGTCATGATCATCTGCTCCAATCATTCTGGGATTCTATGGGACGTTTGACCAGTTTTTTTTTTGGCATTAACTCATTTTTCACAAGTATTCAAGTCTATGAATTTTTAATGCCAATACATCATAAATACATCAAACTTTTATGTTACACGCCAGAAAGGTTAATGTAACAGTACAATGTTAAAATAACAGCTGTTAAAGTGAGCTGTTGCAAGCGATAAAGTGTAAGCTTGCAGTGCTTTTTCAAATTTAATAATATCCCTGAAACTAATTTAAAAAAATAAAAATTTGCAATGGATGTTAATAATTAGGGTTTTTACTTTGCGATGCTAATCATATATCGTTGACTTTGTACGTTTCTTATTAAATATTTGTGCAATTATCAAGTGGTGTCAATTGATTCATTTTGAACGAAAGTTCCATTTTGCAAAGACTTACAAAAAATTGTGGTAATAGTCTATTAGGCTGGGCCAACTCCAAATCAAAAAAAAAAAAACCCCAAATAGAGGGCAATTTATCATGAATTTAGCCGAAAAAATTAGTTGGCGGTCTCAACTAGTTTTTTTTAAAAAATGTTTGAAGTTTCCATACAAAATAGCCTATTTTTGTTGTTGCTCTGTGTAACTGGGAATGGTGCCACGCCCACTTTTACAAAATACTTCTAAAAATATGATTAACACTATAAACACTATAGCTTATTAATTAATGCTACAAAAACTGGTAAAACGGCCCATAGTGCACTCATTTGAATTGGCGTTTGTTACAGGGTATAAGGGTTATCAAGTGTACGCAAAGTACTTACTTGGATTGTAGGGTAGCAAAGAGTTGCTGCGTTGATAGTAAGTCTTCACAGCATGCTCGTATAATTGATTCGTGTTGCGCAACAACCAGAGATTCTTGCGTCCATTGACGCTCATAAAGCGATTTAATTGATCGGCCTTCATATTGTATATATATGTTTATATATAGATATCGGTATTATCGGTATTATCGGTATTATCGGTGACAACACCTCGTCCTTAATCTCTTCCCGATGGAAATGCGCACCGTATGCTATTTGTACTGAACCTAACGGTGCTTCTTTAATGCCGTTAACCATTTCTGATGACTGACAAAAGCTGCTTACCTGAGACTTCTCCAATTTTCCCAAGCGACTCACGTAATTGCCTGTTTAGCGCTCGTTTATTCAACAGGAGGAACTCGGGAGCTTACTACATGAAAATATATATGTATATTACTCAAATTTATTTGATTCAATTAGATTGGTTTTGATTTGATTTGATTTGATTTGAATTCAGTTGTATTCGAATTGGAGCCGCTTTTTATACTTTATGCAATTTAAAATCGGAAAAAAATGGTGTAAGGGACTGACTTTAAATACTAAAAGTGCCGAAGCGTTATGAAAAGTGTTTGAAAATTAAATGTCCAACGATATGAAACAAACGAACAGCCTACTTATAAAAATCTGTATAAACTGAAAAAATAATACCTCACTTACGGCTTACGATGATTTATTAACGCCTTCTTAGTTTTAAGGTCCTTGAAGTGATTGATTTATCCGAGTTTAGAAGGTTAAAAATAATTATACATTCCAATTTTTGAAATGTACTGTTAATTAATTCAGGGATTAAACGGTTCCAAAGCAAGTGCTTCGGTAAAAGGTTCCATTTCGAATTTTACCTTGGTTTGGTTCGATTTGAATGTGAGGCACAATATGTTGCATGCAACGCAGATAAAAACAAAAGTGAATTTGTTGATTCATTTGTGAAGACATTGAATACAACTAAATAGAATCCCTGCATTGGACACGTTCAGTTTGCTACTCTTGCCACTTGCCACTTGCCACTTACCACTTGCCACTTGCCACACAAGAGTTGACATTGATTTATTAGATGCTGTCACATCGCGTCGAGTCGCGTTGTTTGCTAAAAATGTAATAATTAGCTGCAGGTAACACGGATCGTACAAGTTGGAGACGCCACAGGACAGTAAGCAACTGTCGCTGTGTGTCATGTGGCAAGTGGCAAGTGGCAAGTGGCGAGTTGCGCGTTGCGTGCAGCAATTTGTCAAAGTTGCCCCTGATGTGGACATTGCCTGGTGCCACAAGTTCTTCACAGATGATGATATTTCTGGTCCTGTTTCTGTTTCTGTTCATGATAATGTTATTGTTTGCTTGCTAAAGCAGTAAAACAACTCTCTCTCTCTCTCTCTCTCTCTGTCTCTGTCTTGTTTGGCACATTGTGGCGCCACTTCTTGTTGCATGCATGTACAAAAAAAGTGCATAAAGTGCAGAAAATACGAGAATGCAAGATTTTGTCCATTGAGTGGTCAGTGGTTTTAATTGAATTACAGTGCGTAATTTATGCATTGCTTAGCCCTTAGTTCGAACTCGGGGAACTCCCTGATATCTGCCCTCTCTCTCTCTCTCTCTCTTTTCTGTCTGGCCTGAGCAAACAAATCGATTGGAGGCAGCTGCTGCAGTTCCAGAATCCATTGCAGAGCGTTGCCTGCATAATTGTGGCCTATTTATGAACATTGCCACATCATCCACAACCCAAAATGGCCATATACCACATGCCACAAACAGAAAGAGAGAGAGAGAGAGAGAGAGAGATGTATAGAGAGAGAGAGAGAGGGTTAAAAACAGCAATAGACTGAGAGTGCGTGCATAAAAACTTTTTGAAATCTTTGCATAAAACTTCAAAATTATCTTAATTAATTGGCACATCATTTGGGTTAGTAACTCAACCCCAACCCCCGTCGACCTGAATCACCCCCAACCGCTTGCAGCTGGTTTATCTCTTTGCCAGCGTCGACCTTTGACCCTTTTAATAGCGCATTCTTTGTGCGTGTTGAATGTATTTCTGTTTGGGACCCAAAACAAAATGTTGCTTTTTGTCAGACGCGTGTGCTCTCAGTTGTGTTGCCTCTCATCCCCCCCAACCCCCCCCAACCCCCCATCCACCCTTGCCACCATCAGCTGGTACTGCTAAGCTGCCACATTAGCAAAGTGAGGTGCAAATTTTACGAGTGTCCTTTTTGGCTTACTCTTTGTTGTTGTTAGCTGTGATTCGACTGAATGATGAAAAGTTGTCTCGAGAAAAGCTTTCTGCTTTCAGCCTTCGGCTTTCAGCTTTTTAGCTTTTTAGCAACCCAAAACGGGGCATCCAACTAATTGGTGGGCGTGGCAGGAGCGTGGGCGCAGGCAGAAGCGGAGGAGATGGTGTTTAGGGCTAATGCCGCTGTCCATGTGCGCTGGCCCCATTAAAATTGACATTCATTGCAATTCGGGTAATTAGACTAATTGACTTTTAACCAGCACATGAGACGCAGACTCCACCAAAAAACACCCCACCCCACTCCAACCTATTCTACACTATCGTGCACCCACCCTATCCACCCTATCCACCCTATCCACATCTATCCTACCCTCACGAACCGCTAACCAATCCGTGTGCCCATTAATATTGTATGCACAATTTTGTGGGTCACAGTTGCACAATTGTAAACGACTAAAAAAAAAGGTATTGAGCATTTTGAACTGGATTAAAGATCGAAGCAATTTTAGAAACACATGAGTTGAAGTTCAATAAATGGCAATGCGATATGAATGATGTGTGGCGCCTTAGAAACGTAACTCAAACTCAAAACAAGTGAACATTGCGAGACTGGCAAATACAAATACTATAACATAGAACCCAGACGAAAGCATAGTGAGTGAGTGAGTGAGTGAGAGAGGCAAAGCTTAAATCGACTCAAACAGCGCAGTTTCTCAGTGGAGACGGTTGCTCATTCATTCATTTGCTCAGTCAGCCATTCATTCATTTCCTTGATTATGTTTCTTATCAATGATAAATGAATATGTAGTACCAGCACTCAAAACTGCTGCTCTAAACTGCTCGCAAAGTGAAAGTAATACCCGAGCGAGCCAATGCTAAAACCAAACTACGAGTATACCAAAATACATTGGCAATGACGACTCTTCGATTTCTCCTGCGCCAAGGCTATGAAAAGGTATAAGGAAAAAAAAAAAAAAAAAAAAAAAATTGATGACATAAATTGGGGATTCAATATATAGAGCAACAAATACATATTTATTTTAAAATATCTGTAATAATATTGAACATATAGTATTTTAATTTTGAAATTTATATTCATTACGGTCTTATATTTAAAATTGAATTTATCGAGGAGTTTTTACTGAAATCTTATTAAACCTTCAATTACCAAAAAAATGTTTCTTTTTATAATCTTTAATAAATTATACACGTAGCAGCTTAGATAATTTGTTGTTATTTTTTGTTTTCTTAATCAGTTTTATAAATTTTTAATAGTTTTTTATAAAGATCTTATTTTATATTAAAGAACTTTGTTTTATAAACTTTTAATGTTCCTCGGGTGATCTTTAATTATTATTTTAGGTCTTTAAATACATTATCGACAGTTGCGTTGCAACGTTTTTAGATAATATAACTTTCAAAATATCTCTAGAATAATCAGTAAAATGAATCCTTTGTTTCTTTTGCAGTACATAAATGTAACTTGTGTGCTGATTTTCAGTCTGTACCATAGAATTAGTGTCCGATTCTTATCTGCATGATATTAAAGTCTGTTTATTATTATGTCTAAGTTAACTCTAAATTTATTAGGTCTAATTGGGTTTTTTTTTGTATTTCCTTAATCCGAGCAATTTTTTTACAATTTGCACAATTTTGTTAGCATACATTTTTTTTAAATTTAAGTTTAAATTCTTATTTATTAATTTTTTATTGATATACATTTATATGAATGTTTCGTCTGCTTATAGCTTGACCATAAATGATAAAATAAAAAATATTAAATAGCCACAGCGTCGAACATACTTCTGAAAATCAATATGCCCGATAGACGGCGAATGGAACTGAACGCCAGATGAAACGAGGAGGAAAGTAAAGTCAAGCGCAGCCAACTGAAGTGCAGGCGAAACTGTTTCTGACGTTCGCAACCCGCCTCAATCCGCAGTTGAATCGTCCAGCAGTTTGCAACTGCACCTCCTGCTGCGTCCCGTTGCTCTGGTTGCCCCCGTGGCTCCCGTTGCTCCGCAGCAGCCGCCACTTGATTGCTACAACGACTTTTGGCCCGAAAAGTTCTTTGTGGTTAGGCGCTGGGGCAGGTCGGGGTTGGAAAGTTAAGGTTGAGACTCAGACTAAGGCTGAGGCTGAGGCTCAGGTTGAGGTTGAGGTTGAGTTTGAGGCGGAGGGATGAACGGATTCTCGACGGGACGAGCGCCATGATTTGGGTCTGGCTGCTCGGGCTCTTGAAGTGGCCACCCGGCAATTTTCCAGCACTTTAGGAATAAAATTTTTAACAACTCGCCGAGGCGGCCGCTAAGTGCGTCGACGTTTAAATTCCCCAGCGGTCGACGGCGGACGGCGTCCATCAACTTGAGAACGTCGTCGGTTTAGTTTTGAGTTTTGCCATGTCAACTTTTGGAGCGTCCACTACACTGAAAAAAAGACCAACTTATAAATTTAAGAATATTTTAAGTCCAAATTACCAAAACTCAGACTATTAATCTAAAAAATCGTAAAATCTTAATATAAGAATACAAATCTTAAATTGTTAGGAAAGTATAAATATGTACCATTTCTTATAAAAAATAAAATAAATTGGTGGTACCGTGGCGCTCTGGTTAGAGAGACCGCTTTAGTTGTGAAACAGTGGGCCGGCGGTTCAAATCCCACTCTCGTAACAAATTAAAATAACATTTATAAAATTACTAAGACAGAATAAAATATGTATTAATGAAAATTTAAAAAAAAATTATAAATATAAAGAATAATTAAATTTTTTTTATTTTAATTTTAAGAACATTTATTCTTAAAATAAGAAATGCTCTAAAAACCAAGATGGGTTCTTTTAATTTAAGAATTTTTTGTTCTCGACGCATTTTTTAGACCTTAGATCGGAGACCAAAATCTTGATTTTAGAACATTCTTTTTTGTCAGTGTAAGATATGCAAAAGGTTCGCGTTGTGACCTTAGACCATGTTCAACTAAGCAGAACCCTCCTCTAACATTTTTCCCCTATGCTTACCCCTATCTTTCTCTATTAATGATCTGCTTCATTCACCTGACATACTTATAAATAATCGACAGCAAGGACAACAGCTTCAATGCTTTTAAGTTGCCTTTAAGTCGCCTGCTCGTTGCATTATTAATGTCAATGACGTTGAATAATTAGCGTTCCGTGCTGCAATTTCTGATCTATGGCCAACGGCCAATGGCCAATGGCTTCATCAATATTGGCCAGCTAATGACGCCTTCACTGCAGCGTCATCCACCCAATCAAGCAGGCAGCCAGGCAGCCAGGCAGCCAGGCTTCCAGTTGGTTATTCAGCCACCCATCCTGAATGCTTCTCATCGCAAACAGTTAAGCAGAGAATCTGGATAATGAGCTTGCAGATGACCCAAATTATGGGGCAGGGAATGCGCTGTAATCCACTATGGCAAGAAATTGCAAACTATTGACATAAACTCTAAATACAAAGCTAAGAATTTAACATTTCTTATGTATAGTACGTTAGTTAGACTCAAAATTAAAATTTGTTTTCTAGCCCATTATATATATTTTTTTTTTTTGACATAAATGCACAACTGTAACATGAGTTTTAATTTAAAAATGGGGAAATTATTAAAACAACGGATTCTGTTAATTAATTTTTTTTTTTAATATTCACGATAACAAAAATATGGAATTTTTTTTCCATTGTTTATAGTTAAATTAGTCAAGTTCCTTAGCTAGCTTTATAATATACTTACAACCTTCATACGTAGATATGTGGCATCGAATTGGATATATAACGGGGGTAAACCAACATTAAGTTTAAGATTTCCTTCTCTTCGTGTCACGAATGGAGAAACGAATTCAAAGTTTGCTTCGGTCAACTCATTTATTTGGGTAAACAAATTAAAGTTGTGTTTCCCTTGACAATACTATAAGAACGTTGAAATACGTTTTGATAGGTCATTTATGGTCAGTTGCATTATTTATTAAGAAGGCCCGAAAGAAACCAAAGAAAGCGGAGCATTAAGTAAACAGCCCAATGAAAATTAGTAGCAAATAAAATTTTAATTTTTAAGCAGCCAGAAAGCTGACCCAAAGTATTCAAGGGGAAACCGTACCGTTCTGTGTAAGTATATGGAGCGGTTTGGTGCAATCAAACGGAATGTGAATGTGAATCAAATCGAAAGCAAAGTTGCCCCAAAAGAAAAATGAAAGAAAAGCGAGCGCAAAACGTGTTTTCCACACTTTTGTAACAACTTGTGCCTTGCCGGCAACAAATGGGAATGGAAATGATGAAATTGCGTGAAGGAAAAAAGGGGCAAAAGGAAAAATGCTACCAAACATTTTTGGCGACACAGTTGGCTCAGACATTTGTCAGGCCTATAAAGTGATACAGGAGTACAGAGGGGATAGCAGGGGATAGCAGGATTTGCGTTAAGAGGAGGATGAAGATGCCGTTGGCGTTGTTGCTTTTGTTGCTGTCAGAAGTCAAACGAAAGACTCCACACATTGATACATGCAATGACGCCTCAATCCTCTGTTCTGTTAATGTCACTTCCTCACTTTGTCACACTGTCAGCTAGTCAGTCAGTCAAATAAACAGCTAGCAAAAAAATGCCTGTCGATGGGCTTTGGAGATTTTCCATAGCTGTTGGCAATGTCAAAAGGTTGGGGGAACCAGTCATCATCTCTCATGAGTGTGTGCGTGTGTGTGTGTGTGTGTGTGTGTGTGTGTGTGTTTTTTTTTTTTTTTTCCATGGATGCGCCATGGGGGATGTGAATCTATCGAAAGATACTGTTGGCCCGTACCAACAGCATGCACGATTCACCGACAACGTCGGTGCCTACGTACTAAACACACCCTCACACAACTACACACCTCGCTCCCCGCGGGATCACCGCCAAGTATTACTTCGCGGGGAGGGGTTGCCTTCTCTAGGCACTGTCTCTCTCACGTCGCTCTCTTTCGCATCTTCTCAGATCCCTCTGGATGCATGTTATGAGCTGACACGTGCTACGCCAATTCTCCTCAGTCTCCAACATAAAAGCGATCAGGCTCTCCGGTGGTGGAACGACTTCCGCTCGGGTACTATACCGTGTACAGTGGTACAGTGCGTGCTCCGGGTCTTCACTGGCGTTAGGGCAATTCGGACACCCCGGACTATCCTCGTGCCTGTACTTGTGAAGGTACTTCCTGTAGCCTCCATGTCCAGTTAGGAACTGAGTTAGCTGAAAGTTAACTTCTCCCCTACCTCTGTCCAACCAATCCTCCACCTTTGGTATAAGCCGATGCGTCCATCGCCCATTGTTGCTCGCGTCCCACCTAGCTTGCCACGTAGCTAGGGATGCCTGTCTCTCTGCTCTCTTTATCGCTTCCACTGATACGATATTGCCCATCTCGGTGCGCGCCAGGTAGATATCTCTCATTTCCGTAGCCAGGATGTCTACTGGTATCATTCCCGCCAATACCAAGGCTGCATCATTCGAAACAGTCCTGAAACCAGAGATGACTCGCAGAGCGCAAAGTCTGTAAGGTCCAGAAAGTTTTCTCCGGAGACTTACGTTACTTTCGACGGCCTTTGCCCAGATCGGCGCTGCATACAAAAGGATAGACGCAACTACCCTTGCCAGTAGCAGTCTTCTTCCAACCTTCGGTCCACCAATGTTTGGCAGCATCCTCGAAAGGGCTCCCTGCATTTTTGAGGCCTTTTGGGCAACGTACTCCACATGGGGTCGGAAACTCAGACGGTTGTCGAGTAAGACACCCAGGTACTTGATGTATTCCATCGACCTGATTGTGTTGTTTCCCACTTGCAAGCTCATAAACTCGACTTTCTTGCGGCTTGTGATGAGCACCGCCTCCGTTTTATGACCAGCCAGGTCGAGTCCCGCCCCGTCCATCCATCCAGCGATAACTCGGATTGCAGCACTAGCGGCTTCCTCCACTGCTCCAACCTCTTTAGCCACCACGACCAAGGCTAGGTCATCGGCGAATCCAATTAGACTACATCCATCGGGCAGTTCCAGTCTGAGAACATCGTCGTACATGATGTTCCACAGAAGGGGTCCTAGAACCGACCCCTGCGGAACACCGGCTGTCACCCTGTAACGCTTTGTGCCCTCGTCTGTCTCATATTCCAGCACCCTATCCGACAGATAATTGGATATTATCCGTAGCAGATAGGCCGGCAGTCCGATCCGAATTAGTGCACCCTTTATGCGCAACCAGCTCGCCGAATTAAACGCGTTGCGGATGTCGAGAGTCACCACAGCACAGTACTGCTTCTTGCCCCATCTCCACCTGGCTCCCTCAATCGCCCTGGCTGCGATATTGACGACAGCCTGTATCGCGTCCACCGTCGATCTTGCCTTACGGAATCCATACTGTGCCTCAGACATTGCGTTTTTCTCCTCAACTATCTGCGTGAGCCTGTTGTAGAGTATGCGTTCCAGTATCTTGCCGACAGTGTCTAACAGACAAATTGGTCGGTATCCAGAAGGTTCCTCAGCGGGCTTATTTCCTTTTGGCAGGAGAATAAGACGCTGCAGTTTCCATCGCTTGGGAAACACTCCTTCCTCCAAGCACTTGTTAAAGATGTCAACAAATACCTCGGGTCGAGTGGCTACTGCAAGCTTTAGAGTCTTATTCGGAATGCCGTCGGGTCCTGGTGCTTTCTTTTCGCCGATTTGCTTGGTAACCGACTTGACCTCGTCGACAGAGATCGGTTGCCATTGCTCAGACAGGTGCGCGGTGCTGACATCGCCATGTTCTGGATGCTGCGGGAACAATGTCTCCACAATGTTGCGAAGCAATATGGGGCATGTCACTCTTAGCGAGTCATGACCCCTGATCGTTTTGGTGACGACCTTGTAGGCGGTCCCCCAAGGATTAACGTCAGCCTCCTCGCAAATCTGTCTAAAGCAATCAGACTTACTTTTCCGAATTGCTTGCTTCAGTGCTCGCTTCGCTATTCTCAGGTCTTCCAGCCGATCTTCGAAGTCCGAACGTCTCCTCGCTCTTTGACTGCGCCTTCTTGCTCTCAGGCAGGCCTGTCTCAACTGTGCTATCTGGTCGTTCCACCAGTAGCAGGGTGAGCCGCGTCTGCTTGGAATTCTCCGGGGCATAGACGAGTCGCACGCCACGTTCATGCAGTCCGACAACTGCTGGGCCATATCGTCTACCGATGTTTCCACAGGGTTCCAGTCTAAGTGGCTAAAGACGTACGAGAAAGTTTCTGTGTCCAGAAACCTGTCCTTCCATTTTGGCCCAGTTGTCCCAGACTGCTGCTGGTTTTGCCTTTCTCCACCAAAATCAAAGTGAATGGCTTGGTGGTCACTAAAGGTAAACTCGTCGCTGACTTTCCACTTGGTACTCCTACATAGCGAGCTGCTAAGGAAAGTCAGGTCGATGATGGATCCTCGACCGGCCTTGTAGTAAGTCAGCTGTCTTCCGTCGTTTGCCAATCCGACGTCCAACGACGAGAAATGCTCCAGCAGAACTGCTCCTCTTGTGTTGGTTTTCTTACTGCCCCATTCCACAGCCCATGCATTAAAGTCTCCGGCTATTACCATGGGAGCTCTACCGCGCGAGTCATCCGTGATAGCCGACAACATCCTCTCGAATCGCCCAAGGTCCCAACTCGGCGGAGCGTAGCAGCTGTAGAAGGTGACCCCTCTAAGCTTTGCTCTGACAAAGCCATCATTTGAGGCGTTGACCTCCTTTGGTGGAGTGTCCACGGCCCAGATGGCTGCCGTTTTACACCTACTGGATACCCATCCGCTACCTGCAATCGGCTTGTAAGGTTCGCATATGAGGACGACGCTTGGGCTTCTTTCTCTCACGGCTTGCACCAGAAGGGATTGTGCAGCCTCGCAGTGGTTAAGATTCAGTTGGGTGCACTTCAAGCTGACCGTTTAGAGAGCGCGCTTCTAAACAGTGGGCATCTACCACTACCGGCGATATGCTTCCAATCTGTACCCTTGTCCTTGCAGAACATGCACTCTGGCTCCTCCTTGCAGTCCTTTGCTAGATGGTCAGCTTTCCCACATCTTCGACACAGCTTGGACCTGTCCACTTCGCTTTTGCACTGTCTTGCTAGGTGACCAAATTCGAGGCACCGGTAACATTTGGTTATGTTAACCCACTCTCGCAGTCTGCACCTGATCCATCCTACCTTAAGCTGTGTGTGTGTGTGTGTGTGTGTGTGTGTGTGTGTGTGTGTGTGTGTGTGTGTGTGTGTGTGACACAAAAGTAGGCAATTGGCATTAACAAGCTGCTTCATATACTACTCGCACTTACATACGTTTCTGCTTTACAACACAAGACCAATGCAGCTGCCACTTTTCCACCTTTTTATTTTCTCCCCTATCATTTCTTGTCTTTTTCTTTTTCTTTTGCGCATTTCCATTTCCCCTTTCTCCTTTGACCACTTCCCCTTCAAGTCCAGTGACTGGACACACGCAATGCTCGTAACTCGAAGGAGAGTAAAACAGCTGCTTGTCGTAACACTACACAATTATCTTTGCCACCTTTTTTTCGACACCTAAAAACCATCACAATATAGTACGATAATTCCATTAGTCGCACTTCGTCTTCTTTGGCTCCACTTTTTTGTTTTTTGCTGAATTTTATTGAATCTTATAGTAACAAAATATTGTTGCTAATTAATCGATCTTTTGTATTGTATATACAATATTGTAATATTTTCAATTATAATAAAAGTTTGCGATAGTTTTTCTACATTAATTTGCATCTAAAAAACTGCGTCAAGAATAAAGAACTCTAAAAAAATTTTAAATTAAACTGCATTGTGATAAAAGTTATTTTTTTTAGAATTTTATTTCTCGTATTTTCACTTACAGTTTAATTTATAAGAAACAATTTTTAAGATTTGTAAAATCGGTATTTAATTTTGTTAAATGTGGAAGCAATTGGTAAAAGCAATAATCAATATTAAGTTCAAAATAATACAATTAAGAAGCCATCTATTAAAAAAAAAAAAAAATGAATACATACATCGAATGATGTGAATAGTTGATTTTATGATGATTCCCTTTAATCCTAACTATCTATCAGGCATTTAAGGGCTGTTCGCAAAATCGAATTCTTCGACTGGACTTGGCCAATTTGTCAGTCTCTTTGTGATAGTTTTAGCCAAGTTTTCAGTCGCGTAGTTGAGTTAAAATCTAGTCCCAATTTGGTGTTGGTGTTGGCCACTTCTTGGACACTAAATTCAGAATTGAAAAGAACTTTCGGCTGGTAAATGTTTTATTTTTATACCCAGATTTTTACTTGACCTGTCGATTTAAAAATGCAAACGCAGTTTAAATAAATTGCCACCTGATAGCGAAAATCAACACAAGCTCCATTTGTAGACGCGGCACGTACACACACACACACACACACACACACACACACACACACACACACACACACACACACACACACACACACACACACACACACACACACACAAGGAGACAAATGGAGGGAAAGATATACACATACACATACACATATATGGTGAGGGCTGTTCTTGACATTGGCACATGGTTTCGCCATGTCTGAAAGTCGGACAAAGGGCAACGCTAAACAAATTGACAAAGGCATCAAACTGAAGTTGACACGCCTTCTTTTCTGTTTTGGTTTCGGTTTCTTCTTCTTTTTCTTTGGGTTGGTGGAACAACAACTCCTCGGCATTTGGCTTATCGCTGTGTGCTTGCCTGCCAATAGTTTAACCCCCTCCCTAAAAAATGTCCTTATGCCAGATTGCGATTACGCATACGCCGCGTGTGTCACGCACTCAGCGAATCTCACCACTTCCCTTCCCCTCCCCCTCTTCTACTTATCATCTCTCGCTGGCTGCGCCTACGAAATGAAATTAAATGCCTTTGATTTATTTATTTATTTTTATTGTGCGTCGCCAAAGTGAGCACAGGGGCGTGGCACTGGGCAAATACGGGGAGGAGAGATCACTTACGAAATAAAAGAGAAAACCAAAAAAAAAACCGGCAACAGCTAAAAAGTTTTCTATACCCTTGCCGAGGGTATTATAAATTATTTATGCAAACTTATCGCTTCCTCTAAAAGCTTAATTAACTAAACTTGGTAAAGGTGCGTCCTTTAGCTGCAGACATTACTATATCATATAGATAATGGCATCTACATATTGTTCAAAAATCAAGTTATACTAGGATCATATATTTGTTTAGTTTTTAGATATGTATCTCAATAAGTTCGTGTACATCCCTAAGTGACACTAAAATCTATCAATTATTTCATTCATCTTTAAGCAGGCTAAAAATTTATTTTAAAAAATATTTGGCTTTTTATGGTATGTTAAACTAGCCCGCAAATCCTTAAAACTCTAAATCAAAAGTTTCAAACCCGTTTTTTTTTTCATTAATTTTTCCTGATATTTGAAGCTAATAAGATTGTTGAATAAGTGTTTAATATAACAAAAATTCGATCAGCATCTTAAAAATATGATTATGCTATGATTATTTCAATAAATTCTGAAATAATGACAAGATAAAAAAAGCATTGAATCTATGCGATAGAGACTGTATAAATGCAAGTATACTAGGGTATAATATCTTCGGCGCTTTAAAGATAGATTTTCCTTTTTTGTTTTGTTTTGTTTTGTTTTGCTGTCATTGCCTTTTGTCTGCCCAGCAAAGGAGCTCTTGTTGTTGTTGTTCTTTTTGTTGTTCATTTCGTTGTTGTTGTTGTTGCTGGTGTTGCTTCACATGACACATGGCGCAGCTCGTTGCTCTTTTGCACCCCCTTTTCAACATTTTTGTTGTTGTTGCTCTTTTTTTTTTTTTTTTGCTCTTCTGCAGCTGGGCGCGAATTTGCTGTCGCCTTTCGCCGCTGCTTTGATTTCACTTTGCACATTTCCCTTCCTTTTTCACTTGACCCTATCTGTATCTGTATCTGCGTCTTTCTTTCTTTTTTTCTTTTTCTTTCTGATTCTCTTTTTTTTTATCTGTCTGTCTGTGTCTGTGCATGTGTTGAGTGGCACTTGACAAAGTTATGACACGCCGCAGGTGCGGCCAAAGCGACCACCTCGTTATGATGACGATGACGATGACGATGACGATGACGATGACGATGACGATGACGATGACGATGACGATGACGATGACGATGACGATGACGATGACGATGACGATGACGATGACGATGACGATGACGATGACGATGACGATGACGATGACGATGACGATGACGATGACGATGACGATGACGATGACGATGACCATGTTAACGTTTGCCGATAATATTGATAATTCTGTTAAGAATAACAAGGACGGGGTATATATTCCATATTCCATATTCCATATTCCATATTCCATATTCCATATTCCATATTCCATATTCCATATTCCATATTCCATATTCCATATTCCATATTCCATATTCCATCAACAGCCGAGTCGATACAGCCATGTCCGCTTGTCTGCCTGTCCGTATGTCTGTCCGTCCGTCCGGTTAAGCGCCTAGATCTCAGAGACCATAAGAGATAGAGATACCACAGACACACTCACAGACTCCAAAGACGTTGGAGCAGGTGAAGTTTGTTTTAAATTTTTGACACGCCCCCTTCCGACCCCTCAAATCGCGAAAAACTGTCTGATCGTCTGTATAAACACAAGGATCTCAGAGACTAAAAGAGATAGTGTAACCAAATTTAGCACACAGATTTCTTTAGACTCCACGCAGATCAAGTTTGTTTCAAATTTAATCCACGCCCACCACCGCCCCCGTAAATCGCGAAAAACTACCACACCCCCAGTTTTCATGGTAATTAGCGTTATCTAGTAATATTATCTTTTATCCCTCTAAATCGCATCAAGATCGGACAATTAGAATGGCAGTTATGGCGATTAAATGTTTTCAAAGTAATACAAGTAATTTCTGTAATGTACTTTTATATGTATTGAAATAAGTTACGAATATCCTATTGTCGGGATCTCGACTATAGCCTTTCTCACTTGTTAGTGTTGCATGAGTGGAGATTGTGTTTTAGGCTTAATCGGCCAGAAGGAACAGCCTCAATTTATTTATATTATATGTGTTCAAAGCATATTTAATAAATTTTTTTTTTTTATATGAACCAGTTTTGCAGAAAATGCAAATCTGTTAATTGTTAATAGTTGTGCAGATAGTTATTTTATCTTTAATTTACCGATAATAATTTCTGAAATAACTATACTCACATGAGAGTTGGTTCTAAATAAGTTCCCACTTAGTTACTCAATCAAATTTGTATATTGGGATGCGTTCTTGATTAAATGTAAATGTAACACAAACAATTCATATGTTAGCCAAATGACATTTAGGATTTGATTGGATCAACAGACAATGTCAACAGTATCAGCATTTCAGTTTCAACTGAAATGTATCTATCATCTATGGGGAATATATAGATTGATCCGTCGACTGAGCGACGGAATCCCAAGCGGTGCCTCTCAAGATTCATGTGGCCAGCGAAAGTTTTGTGCGTTTCTCTTGGGCTCGGGGTGGGTCTCGTCAACAGGTGAGCGTCTCACCCCTATTTCGTAATACTCCTTTCCATCCCCACACTACCCTTGAGTGGTTGCTCTCAATTCTTGATTAACACGCCCAAATAAAAACTTTGTTTAGCCCTCATCGCTCTTTTATTTGCCGATGTTGTTCTTGTTGTTGTTGATGTTATTGCTGTTGTCAATGGTGCTGTAATTTTTGTCACTTTTAATGGCAGTTTGCATGTTTGCTGTCTTCTCTCAATTTACGCATCCTCCTGACTCTACACTGATAAAAAAAATGTTCTAAAAACTAGATTTTGGTCTCAGAACTAAGATTGTTGGTCTAAAAAATGCGTCGAGAACATAAAATTCTTAATTTAAGAGAACACATCTTGGTTTTAAGAACATTCAAAATAAGACCAAGTTTTTATTTTAAGAATAAATGTTCTTAAAATTAAAATCAAAAAATGAATACATTACAAATTATTTTTCTTAAATTTTTTTTTTTTTTTTTTTATAATTGTATATTTTTTATTTTGTCTTGGTAATTTTATAAATGTTATTCGAAGGCAGTGTCTCTAACCAAACCGCCACGGAGATACCATTTATTTCTTCTGAAATTGTACATATTTATACCTTCCTAACAATTTAAGATTTTTATTCTTATATTAAGATCTTATGATTTTTTAGATTAAAAATGTTAGTTTTAGTATTTTGATATTAAAATAATCTTATTTTAAGAACCAAATATTTAAGATGTATGTTCTTGATTTTAGAAGCTGGTCTTTTTTTTCCAGTGTATCATTCCCCTATCCCTAACATTCTTGGCCATCATTCGACTGCCTCCAAGGGAAACTTTCACTTCGATTTGCCGCCAAGCTGACTTTTCATTCCTGCAATGTCTCAAGTCTCCTGTCTCCTGTCTCCTGTCTAGTGCCTTTCCTTTTTCCTCTATCCTCTATCCTCTTTACTCCCTTCTCTTTTCTCTTCCTTCTTCCCTCCCCTTTGGCAATCTGTTCTTCTACTGTCGCCTTATTTATTCGACTTTGTGCGTGGCATTTTATTGCTTTAGCATCAGAGAGACTTGTGTAAATTATTTGTGTAAAGTTTTTAACGTTGTCAGTTAACGGTTTTCCAAACTTGTCATTGATCAGAGGGTCTGAGTCATTGGCCCAACTCATCGTTAGCCAAAAGCGCAACATTACCACTCAGACTTAATTTGAAGGTGAAAACATCAACATCATCATCATCAACAGCAACTTCATTTGCAAAATCCTTAATTAAGTTACTTACAACATTCGGTTCGAAGCTTTTAATTAGCAACAAGATGAAGAAGAAGAGAAAAAATTTGATGGTTTTTATGGTCTTTGATAAGCATAAGGCTTATGTACATATATCTGGAAGGATTCGGGGGTTAATATGTTGTGATAATATACTGTGAATATGTATTTGATGTTGTCGATGCTGTTATGGTTGTTGTTGTTGTTGCTGCTGTTATCGCTTTGTTGTTTATGGCCATGTGAATTTTGATTTTAAAATCGTTTTACGATTCAATTTTTACGCCTGGGTTAACGACACAACCGAACAAGCCGGAACAGTGGATAAAAGTCAACAGACTTAGCCAAGTTAATAAAAAATAACATCTTAGCATTTTAACATTATTTATGAGCGAACTTTCAAGTTCAATCAAATTTAATTGATGCAACAATCAAATGATAATTATAGGCATTGCAACATTTTCTTATGTAAATAAAAAAAATATATAAAATATAAATATAACAAATAATAAAAAAACAATAAATATAAAATTAATACTCAAAAAAAAAAGAAACAAAGAAACTAAAAGACTTTCATCTATCTATTTTTTTGTTAAATGTAATTCTACAAAATGCCTAACAAATTAATTCAAATATCAAGTATGAGTATTTAGAGCTACAAATTATTAATTTAATGTCGTTCGAATATATTTTTAGTAAGACTTTTTTCTCCTTGTGAATATGAGCTTCTAAGAATTAAAAACATTTGATTGAAACCTGATTGAAACTGATAATATTTCAATAAATTTATAATTTGTATCATACGTTTTGTAATTTATATTTATTAGATTTTTTTGTGGTCGCCTACCACTGTGAGAGCTTTTTAACGGTCTTTTAATGCCCTGCGATTAGCTGGGACATACGTACTCGTATTTATTAATGGCAAACGCCTTCCCTGTGTCATGATGAAACATTTTTTAATTATCCTTGTGCTGTTTTTTCTTTTTTTTTTTTTTGTAAAAAGCTCATTATCAATTTTTTAACTATGCGATTGCTTACTTAATGCAAGTATTTTTCTTCTTGAATTCTTTTGTAGTTTTTACTCTTTTATGACAGAGAGCGAAACTCAATTAGGTTGCATGCATGCGCGTTGCCTTGTCAAACACGTGGCATATGGGTTGTGGGTGCGGGGTGAGGGGTTGGAAAGGGAGGAAACGGTGGACAGAGAGTTGGATAGCGAATCCGACAATCCAAATCACAGCGACAACAGAAAGTACAAGCGAAGTACAAAAGTATAGAAGTACAACAATTACATGAGGGGAGGCTCCAAAGTGGCGAGAGAGGGGCGGGGGGGGGGGGGGCTCCAAAGGGGGCGACACACTAAATACCCAGCAAGTGGAAAGTGGAAAGTGGAAAGCGGAAACGGAAATGGCGCACACAGCAGAGCAGAGCATTGGACAAGCTGAGAACTCTGAACAGTGAGTGCTGAGAATGTGTGTCGCTTGTAATTCATACAAATAGCAAAGCTAGTGATATACCCCTCCTCGCCCATTCCCCTCATTCCAACCATCCACCGCGTTATCCATTGCTTCCTCTCTCACTCCTTGTCGTTGTCGTGTCCTGACCATGTCAGCATTTTTAGCTGGCGTGTGTTAAAAATGAGAACCGGACTGTTGGCCTGGTCCACAATGGTGCTCCAGCTACACTCTTACTCCATCTCCATCTCCTCCTTCTCCTCCTCTTCCTCTTCCTTCGTAGCTCCTACTTCAGCTACTGTGCCAGCTGATGCTTTTCCGCTGCTCCACTCAACGACTCGAGCTAGAGTTGCAATTCAATTCGTTGCGCCATGTTCATTGTTTATTTTTCATTTAATTTTACACTTTTTCATCTTCGAGAGCTGTCTCTCGTCGATACTCTTACCGCAGCTTAGCTCCATACGCTTTATGGCCCAGTCTGACACATTGCCCGTGTCCTTGTCATCCAAGCCGCGTTTCTACCTTACTAGAATCTCAGCTGAATCTGTATTTATTCAGCGATTTACATAGTCGAACCCATCAGCTTTAACCTTGACAAGATATACTCGTAATGTCCCATAATCCATGTTCATGTCCATGTTCATGTGGTTAGTCTTATTCAATCCCTGAGCTGTCGAACTTGACTTTGCCATCTCTATCCTTATATTCGGTCTTAGGACCCTGTACTTAAAATGTAAATTGGGTCTATAAACTGGTAGAAAGGCAGGGCAAATTATAAAGAAAATATGTATATCATTAATCAGCATCAAGAACATCCAGAAATTAAATTAAAAAAAGTAGGAAATTTTTTAAATTAAACAGAAAAATATTAAACCCACTTTAAAGTTACTAACATACAAGTGCATTTATTTTCTTAACGAAAAAAAAAATAATGATGCTTATTTTCAGTACCTGAATTTAAATCAAATAAAAAAAAAAAACGGTCAAAAGTTTTCCTATTGAAATTTGTATTTTTAAAGTAATAATTGTGTTTCTTATTTTCAATTGCCGTTTAACAGAACAAGTACAGGGTCTTTCAAAGTTGAGTTTGCTCGACTGTTGCGCATTCTATCAGCTATTTTTTGTTGCTGTTGTGTTTTACAATTCGCAACGTGCCGTTTGTAGTGAAAATTCAATTATGGAATGTGCCAGGACTTTTCTCAGTCTCCATCTATACGAGTATCTCTATCTCTGTCTTAGCCCTTGCTGGACAGTGTATGATGGTAGGGGGGGAAGGGGGGGGTGGGTGGGGGAGGGGTTCTGTTCTCTGTGCTCTGGTGTTACCAGCAAATTCGGCGCGTAAATGACAAAAGTTTTCGCTCGAGTGTTGATCTTTAGTTAGGTCTATATGGTCGACGTTCGACGGTCGGAGGCGGGGGCGGGGGCGGAGCAAATGGGGGGCGTGCCATTGGCAGCATGTTGAAAAGCGTTGGGGCAACATCGTTAGCTGTCAGTGGCTGTAAGTGGCATCCTTGAAACTTGCGCTTGTGCCGCACGCAATTTGCTGCAAGCAGCAGCAAGCAACAACAACAACAACAACAATAGAGGTAAAGCTGCCAGTTTCCATTATACAGTAGATGAAAAAAGTACACAGAGGTCATTAAAGTCAAGCATGACTATAAAATTGAAATCTCTTCAATCTTTTCTGTACTTGTATCTTTCTTTTTTCTACTTTTACCCATCACTCCTTTCTCCTTTCTTCTTTCTCCGTCAATGAGTCGCTTTCAAATTCTCACGCCTGTCAAAGCAAATCGCTTAATCGCTTGACAATCGCTTAGCGTGTCTCTAGGTAAAAGTAGCTATAATTGCTTATCACACACACACACACACACACACACTAAACACACGCATAATGCATGTTTTGAGTCTTGTTTTTTTTCGTTTTGGTTTTCGTTCCGTTTTTGGGCTACTTCAAAAAGCCAATTTCACTTGAATGTTGCCTTGAATGTTCGCGTCAACTGTCTGTTCCGCCAGCCACGCCCACAGCTGTCTCAGTCTCAGCTGCGCCCATTGACGATGACTGTGTGCAGTGGCAAACCCAAAAAACCAAACCAAACCCAACCAAATTTTTCGCCTCAATTAATTAAAATGTTTTGTTTTAATGCCTTGCCGAATTGTTGGAGAGAGAGAGAGAGAGAGAGAGAGAGTGAGAGAGAGAAAGAGAGAGGAGGAAGAGAGGAAAGAAGGAGGTGACGACAAATAGTCCTTTTCTTATATCCCATACCCAAATTTGACTGCCTTCGTCGAGGCATTCTAGTGTAAAATGCTGATTGATATTTCCCTTCCGGTTAATATCGTAGGCTCAAAGTTGTTTTTCTTGCTTTTCTTGTTGTTGTTGTTGTTGGGATCTGAAAAGACTTTGGCTTTTCAAGGTCGCTCAATAAAAATGAAGTTCATCCATTATTTAGAGCGGGCAAAGCCGGGCAACAAAGGGTATAGATAGATATCCTCCAAGTCAAAGTCAGTCTCTGAGACAAAACCAGATGAGTCTAGATGAGATAAAGTGAGACGAGATGAGATGAGATGAGATGAGATGAGATGAGATTCGTTGACAGCAGGACGACTCAATTAGTCGCGCAGCGCTGCATTTACATAATATTTTAAGCAAGTTTATTTCAGTTAATTGTTGTCCAAATTTCGTATCTATCTGTAAAAACTTATACACAGAGAGAAACATACTGCAAGTTGATAATGTACATAAAAATTCTTTAACCAAGATTTTCAATTTTGATATAACAGATTCAAAGAAAAAATTAAAAATTAAGATCTTTAAATTATATTTCTATTTTTCATTCAGGTTCTATATTTGAATTTTGATTCAAGTCTGCAATGTACACATTCTTATTTTAACATTTTTATTTTATTTTCATTTTTATATAAAGTACAACAAAATAAAGTAGAACAAATACATTTTGAAGTAATTTTAAATTTAAAAAAAATAGTAAAATACTTATATTTCGAATTAAGACTCGGATTTAATTATTTAAATCTTGGTTTTGCTATATTGTGAAATCCAGTTCGAAATGTGGCGTTTAAAGTACGAAATACTCGGTTTTTTCGCTCAGTGTATTGTTGTTTTTAAAACAATATGCCTTGTGGCTCGTGCCTCGTTAGACAAACCGCAGACACAAAGGAGGCGCACATAAATAATCATTTACAATGCCAGCAAGAGCATGGAGGAAAGAGACAGAGGGACAGCGAAATAGCGGGAAAGATGGAAAGCTTAGCTAAATGAAAAGGAGAAGAGATAAAAAAAGATTTCCTGTCATCTTGTAATGATCGCTAATGGAGACTGTGTTGCCTTTGCTTTTGGTCAGTTTGACACCTGCAGATGGAAAAATGCATACAAGCCAAACTGCTAGATACCCCTTAAATTAAGAGAAATTATATAAGCATTCAAGACGCGCTTTTCTAAACTATCTCCGACTTTGAAGACCTTAATCCAATTAACTATTCGTTTATAGAGGAGACTTGAGAATAAAATACACTGTCAAAATATAAAACTATATCGATGGCATTAACTTATTGGACCGAAGCCCCGACCTGAGCTGAAACTAAAACTGAGACAGGAGAGACCAAATAACAGACTCATAGATACCCTCTAAGATTAAGAGAGAACTCGTTTATATTAGTGAATCTATAAAGTCAAGATTAGTAAAGGTTGAAAATCGACCTGATGCTTTGTCTGTAGCTGATACATGTGAAAGTAGAATAGAAGCTAACCTGACAGCTAGATACCCTATCAAAATTACTCAAATTCTAACCTGTACTGTAAAGTTAACATAAATAAATGTGAAATGTAAGCACAAATTGAAATTAAAGCTGACTGAGTTGGATGATTGAAAGAGAGGCTTAACATTTACCTATGTTATGTATAGAATACATGTAATATAGTCGTATGTTCAACTATTTCCCTGACTATGGAGCTATTGTATAAGCGCTAACAATCCCAGCGATTTCATATTGTATTCTGTAGTAGCTGACAACGGCATCAAGTTGCCTGCTCAGCTATAGATAGTGTAAAGTGCCAACAAAAGCCATCAATTTGCAACGCTCTGTCCATTGTCCACCACAACGTAGAGTTGCTTGCATCCCGCATCCTCTCATCCACTCATTCCACATTCCACATGCCGCATGCCACATGCCGCGTCTCCACATTGTAGATTGCAACATCTATATGCGGTTTGCTTGCTGCTGCTTCTGTGGCACGATGGCACGATGACTCCCGATAGCTCATCCACAATTCAGTCAGATGAGCGGCTCCAGCTTCAACTGTAGCTGCAGCTGCAGCTAAAGCTGAAGCTTTCATTAACCTTTTTGGCATTCAGCATAATTCAATTTGGCATCAAGTCCAGCAGTGGCAGCAACGCTTGCAACGGTTGCAACGGTTGCAACAACTCATTTGCATTAATGCCATGCACGTGAGGGCAAAGTGCATTGAAAATGTTCATAAATAAATTGATTTGGCCAAGAGCAACCTTAATTGTGGCCAACTGTCGACTCTATGGCTATACGACTATAAATGCCAAAATTGACAATAATATTCGGTTGGTACTATAAGTTGGCTAAAAGCAGGGCTTGACCTCAATTGTTACTCAGTCTCGCGCAATTTGATTGAACAGCCTTTCAATTGCTATAAATTAGTTCATGATGATTTTTGGGATCGTTGCGGGGATCTATTTAATGAAATAGACCTTGGTACAAAATATCACGTATACGTCCTGTTGCCGGCTACAGTTGAATGCTGAATGTTAAAATGCTGTGCGTTGCGACACGGTGCGCATGCCAGGGAAATTTTAACAGTGCCTCCACAAAAAAAAGGGAAATTCTTGTGCCGCAGCAACATCGGCAGCAGCAGCAGCAGCATCAGCAGCAGCATCAACAGCAGCAACATTAAACATTGCAGGACAGTATGAAACAGGACTCAGCGCAGACGGCACGCGTTTCGCTTCGAGAGAAACAAAACGCGAGAATCGCAGCAGTCGAAGTCGCAGTCGCAGTCGAAGTCGCAGTCGCAGTCGCAGCAGTTGCCGTCGTCGTTGTCGTTGTCGTTGTCTCGCATCCGTGCCCGTCTTACTGTGTCTGCGTGTGTGTGTGTGTGTGTGTGTGTGTGTGTGTGTGTGTGCCTGTGCGTGTGTGTGTGCGTGTGAGTCTCTGTGTGTCTGTCTGCGTGTGTTCTTCTGTCTGCTTCTGTGTGTGTGCCAGCTGCGTGTAGCTTCTGTGAGTCTGAATGAATACTACTCGTACATTGCCTATGCCAACATAACAACAACAACACCAACAACAACAGCAACAACTCACTAATAACAAGCATTTGCTGCTGCAGCAGCAACAACAACCGCACGCCAAGGCAAGCTACAAGCAGTAGCTGAAAAGCTGAAGCTCAAAAAAAAAAAATAAAAATGAAAACCTAGCAGAAAAACGCACAAAAACCGCGCACAAAACGCTTACATAAGTTTTGTGTGTGAGTTGTTGCTGCTGTCGTTGCCTCTGCAACTGCTGCTGCTGCTGCTGCTGCTAAGCGGCAATAAAGATGCACATAACTGCAGCTGCAGCAGCAATAATAAGCCTGCAAATACCAGCAAATTTTGAAAAAAATTCACAACAAATGCCAAAAAAATAAATAAAATTGCAAACCAAAAAGGCATAAAAAAAAGGCGCGCAGTTGTTGTTGTTGTTGTTGTTGCTGCTGCGTTTAAGCGTCGTCTGATTGCCACGAAATGTTGTCGTTGCCTACTTTGTGGCGCGCGCGCGTTTCTTGGCATTGTTTGCAGTTGTTGTTGTTGCTGCTGTTGTTGCTGTTGTTGTTGTTGTTGTTGTTGTTGCTGGTGCTGCTGAGCTGCAAAATTGTTACACGGTCATTGCGGAGGTCGCGCTAACAAAGCTGCCAGCCAAGGCAAAGATAGAGCAATAGCAACAACAATGGCTCGACAATTGTGAGTCAGTTTAGGAAATTGAAGTCACAAATTTCGTAATCAAAATGCAATAGCAACAACAACAACAACAACGATTAATATTATTGCATTCGATCAACTTGTTGCCGTCAGTTACAAAACAAATAAATATATATTAGTTCAATTGTATTGAAAAAAAGCGCGCGTTTTTTCTTTTTTTTTTTTTTAATTTTTGTAGTTGTTGTTGGCATAAATAAATGTTATTAATTTTGGAGCTCAACTGTTTCGGTCACAGTCGGTCGCACAACATAAAACAAAACCACGCGAATATTGAGAAATACATAAATAAACAAACCGAAAGTGCAATAAAACAATCGAAAATCAAGTTGCTTTTTTTTATGTAAAAAGTTTTTTTTTTGTGTTTGGAAACTGCAATAAAAATGGCAAATTACAATAAAACAGTGCACACAAATTTGAAGAATTCAACGAGAGAATGAAAAACTAAATGCAAATAAGCAGGCGAGAAGAAAAACAAATACGAAAATAGCATAGAAAAAATTAAAAAAAAAAAAAAACAAAAAAAGAAGAGAAAACGAATTGAGCAAAGAAAACGGAAACGGAAACGATTTTGTTTTCTGTTACTGTTACCGTTACTGTTGTTGCTGTTCAATGTTTTTGGCTGCTTCCCGTTTTGAGACGCGCTTTGTGCCAAGGTAAGATTAAAGATATTTTATTACAAATACAATAGATCTAGCAGTAACATAACATATATAATATATATAAATGTAAGTAGGAGTAGATGCTCCCATTTGCGGTGTGTAAGCGAGCCAAAGATAAGTGAATACTAATTTAGATGCGCATTTGCTGTCAGGGTTGCCAAGTGCCATAAAGATTGCATTTAAATTGCCTGTGTGCAGTTCATATGGCACTCAACTCATTGTGTGTCCTGAAATTGAGCACTTAAATTGCAGTTATTATAAATGTAAGCATTCTGTATTTAACGAATATTTTTAAGAACATTTTCAAAGATAATTAATGCAAGTACTATATTGACAATAAATTTATTATTTATCGGAATGATGTGAAGTAAAATCAAAAATTATTGTCTTTACAGTAGTCAGAGTTTAAGATTAAAAATAATACATTTTTTGTAAGACAAACTTGTACCTTCAATTTTGAAAATTAATACAAATTTCAATTTTAGTTTTATACCAAAATTAATATTAGTGAATTAAGTTTTTAAATCTCCATAAATTTATATGTTCGTAGATGAAAATTTACATATAAATTATTAAGAGAAACGTTTAAATATAAAGTAGAAAATTGCACTCTATTAAATAAGTTGTTAAGCATTTTATAATAGTTTTCCAGTGAATATCTGTCTTTTGCAATTGGGAAATAAAAAATAATTGTCAAAGGTCAGTTCAACTTTGGAAAGGTTTACTGTTTGTTTTGGGGTAGTTTAGCATTTAGCCTGGAAACACTTAATATCCTTTTAAGGTCCC
Organism: Drosophila phalerata; assembly: GCA_951394115.2. Classification (NCBI taxonomy): domain Eukaryota; kingdom Metazoa; phylum Arthropoda; class Insecta; order Diptera; family Drosophilidae; genus Drosophila; species Drosophila phalerata. The sequence goes on from OX596006.1 coordinate 36,929,848, forward strand.
TTTAATAGACTTTGGGATTAGAATATGGAATTATAAGAGAATCATTAAACTATTTTTCCAAAAACTATTTAAATATTTGCCCAGCAATTTAAGCGATTATAGAGGGTGAGAAAGAGGAGGCGTAAGGCGGAAAAAGAAAGATGAGGATAGAAGGAGTTTTGGGTAATAAGTGACTTGTTGTAGCGTTTGTTGTTGTTGTTGTTGTTGTTGTTGTTATCCTGATCCTGACTGTGGTTGCCAAAATGGCAGCACAGTTCCACATTTATTTATTTTTGTTGTTGGCTTTCCAATTTCCCCCAGTACAGCACACACACACACACACAACCACATACAAACCCGCACACACACCCTCATTTTTGGCTTATCGAGCTGCTGTGCCAACTACTCGTACAATTGTGTGCCTACATTTTAGGGTTTTAATTAAATGCAACAACAATGCCAGCAGCAAACAAAACCATTGCACACACACACACACACACACACACACACACTCTTCCCCCCTCCACACCATTTTCCACCTCTTTCTCTGTAGATTGAGGGGGTCAAGAACTGTGACCGTAATAACAAAGGCAACCACGCCCAGCTACAATTTGTGCATTGAAATTAAACGAACGGAATTAAATCATGAATTGCCCCAAAAGATTTGACATGAATTACTTGTATCTATGTACTCGTAATGCCAATTGCAGATTAAACAAATATTAATAGATTACAATACAAGCACACACACACACACACACACACACACACTCCAATGAAAACACTTGAGTTGCCTTATCTTATTCTGCTCTTGTTTACGAGCTCTGAAAACTCTGCCAAGTCCCATTTGTAGACTTTATATAGTATGCAGGAGTCGTCGCAACTGAAATGTTTACAACTTTGCTCAGAAGCCAAGGATTTTGTAATACAATCACATAAATAGTTCTTAAAATTTCAGATTATATGTTGATTATTAGAGAAATTTGAACAAACATAAAGATTTAAGTAAGTTCTTAAGAGTTCGGGTTCTATATATATAAAATAATATTTTCTTATTATATAACTTTTTTTTAAATATTCTTCAAGAATTGCTTATTTTCTTATTATCAATGAAATAATAAAAACCTATTTAAATTGCTGAGTTATACTTTGAAATATAATAATATATTTTATATGTTTGCCCAGTTATCGTTTGTAATATACACAATTTAATTTCCTTAGAATCTGACTATAATTAAATTATACAATTCTTAAAAATCAAATTATATATAAATAGTCAACTGAATAAATTCTCTTTAATGCAAAAGATCAAGTGGGTTTTATTATGTTTTTCTGTGTAATGATGCCATTGAAATTTTCCGTAACTGCAAACAGAAATCACACAGAAATTTTTGTAATCTGATTAAAAATGACATTTTATTTGCATAAATTTAAACTATTTTTGGAAGTTTTGCAAGCAACGACAACTACACACACACATATATATATATATATATATTTATATATATATATATATATATATAATACCTATTACTGTATTACTTGCTAACTCATTTATTAAGCTTATTAAAGGATAAACTTGACAAAGTGACCTTGTTGCTGATGTTGTGGAATTGACTGAAATTATTTTTAGAATTAAGCTATAATTATTAAAAATAAAGTGGTTTTTATATTTATTATATTTTTAAATTTAAGCTACAATGGCATTTGCGGAGTTTCAAATGTTTTCTTCATTATACGCTTTGATAATGGTTGTCTTTCTTTAGGCATCTGTAAGGCTATATTTTTTTTGGCCTTAATTTTATGTGCATATATTGAACAAAACATTTGTTTTTATCTAACGATAAATTCGTTATTGAACAGTTATCAGCTAGCATGTTTTGAGAATTTCGACTCGGCTTTCTATGGATTACAACAAATTTCATGGAACATTGGCGTTGACTACTTTGCATATTAATCGTTTTACTTAATTGTTGTCTTTTACGCCCCTCGAACAACGACAACGACAACAACAACGACAACGATAACAATAATAACAACAACCAGACTGTGTAGACGTGCAGAAGCATAATATGCAGAGAACACATTGAGGCCCTTAAAATGAGGCTGGCTTTGGTTGAAGTTGTTGTTGTTGTTGCTGTTGCTGTAGCAGGTGGAGGTGAAGGTGGAGGTGGTGGCAAAGAGGGCGTGTCGGGGTCATTGTGTAGGGAGAACCAAAATGAATGAGTGAACTAAGCATTAGAAATGCTGTACGTTGTTCCCGCCGCTCAATGTTCAATGTTCTGGTCAAACAAAAGGGCGCACCAGGCTCCAAAAATCGGACAATGGGGCGTATGAGCAACAACAACAACGACAACAACGACAACAACAAAAGCAGAGTCTACAACAAGCCAAATAAATTGTAAACATGGGAAAAAACCGTTTGCAGCGCTGAGCAAAATGAAGAGATTAGTAAAATGACCACCAGGACACGGCAGGCGTTGAGAACTCACCCTCTCACCATCTCATCTCCTACCCCTCAGTGCAAGCTCATTCCGCAAATCCCTGGACTGCTGTTGGACGGGGTAGAACACCGGATATATGTGTGTGTGTGTGAGAGAGAGAGAGAGAGAGTAAGAAAAGGACGAAGTAGAAGGCAACCGACGAAAGGAATGAAGAAAACACATTTAAACGAATCTACGCTGATCTGAGCTGTTCTCTCCTTCAGTCCTCATCGGCTCTCTTTCCCTTTCCCCGCCATTATATGCTACACTGAACAAAATAAAGACCAGCTTCTAAAATCAAGAACATACAACTTAAATATTTGGTTCTTAAAATTAGATTATTTTAAGACCAAATTAGTAAAAAAAAAATAAAATACTAATATTAGAATAAAAGTTTTAAATTGTTAGGAAGGTATTTCGTATAAAATAAATGGTGACTCCGTGGCGCTCTGGTTAGAGACACTGCTTTAGTTGTGAAGCAGAAGGCGCAGGTTCGAACCCCACTATTAACAAATTAGAATAACATTTATAAAATTATATAATATAATATAATATAAAATATGAAATTACCAAGACAAAATAAAATATATACAAATATAAAAAGAAAATAATTTTTATTTATTTTATTTTTAGATTATAATTTTAAGAACATTTATTTTTAAGATATGAACTTGGTCTTATTTTAAATGTTCTTAAAACCAAGATGTATTCTGTTAAATTAAGAATTTTATGTTCTCGACGCACCTTTTAGACCAAAAATCTTACTTATGAGACCAAAAACATTTTTTGAACAGTGTATATGCTTACATATACTTGCAGAGTACACTGCTAGTCCAGTTTTGGCCATCTTCTTCCTCGTTGCTTTTTATAGCCATGTCAAACACTGCAAATCAGTTTAAACTAACAACTAGCTTGGATGGCGAAGGGGCACCTGCTCCTCCTGCTCCTCCTGCTCCTCCTGCTCCTCCTGCTTCCCCTCCTTCTCCGTCTGCTACTGCTACTGCTACTGCTTGTTTTTTGGGCGTGTCAATGCTTTTGTCCGCAGTGCAGCAGCTGACGCCTTAAACGGACGACATCAACAGCAACGGAGATGGCGACTCGTAAAGCCGCATAATATTCCAACATTATGCTCTCGCCAAGGATATTATAACTTTCTTATGAAACATGATAACTCTATAAAAAACTCTGAAAGTCCATATTTTCTTTATAAAGATTAATATTACTTAATCTTATCTGTTCACATTCCACACATGTTATTCTATTTTGAAACTGAAAATTTAACCCAAACTTAATTATGATTGTGACACGAATAGTAACAGATAACTGAAAGAGTAATATCAATAAAATGTTTCAACAATACAATTGCTATTTTACATGATATTTGAAAATAATGTCAGTCTTGATTTGGTAAACCAAATCCCGACGGTAGGATACCCGATACTTATTTCAATATATATAAAAGTACTTTGAAGAAATTACTACCGGGGGCGGAAGGGGGCGTGTCAAAATTTTGACACAAACTTAACCTGTTCCAACGCATTTAAAGTCTGTGAGTGAATGTTTTGGTATCTCAATCTCTCATAGTCTCTGAGATCCAGGCGCTCACACAGACGGACGAACGGACATGGCTATATCGACTCGGCTGTTGATGCTGATCAAGAATATATATACTTTACATACATTCCAACTAAAACACAATACACCCTTTTACTTACATTTTAAATAAGCGGTATAAAAAGCACCTTTGGGTTATTTTAGCATGACTTACATAGATTTTGTCACGATATGTGAATCACATATTATTAATAACATAACATAAAAACTTTAAAAGACAATTTATTGGTCTAAAATCTTATTATTGCCATATTTTTCTATAAATTTCGTACTCTATGAATTCAATACTCAACCTTAAGATTAAGCATAAAAGTTTATTTATTTTTCTTGAACATAAATGATGTTCAATTTCATTATAATAGCCAGCTAAACAAGTTTTATAGTATTAAAAGCAGCAGTGTATCTTTTAGTCTATTAGTATTTATCTGGAATTGTTTTATCTTTGCTTTATTGCTCGACAGTTTTGTTTGCTGAATTATTGAACAGGACACAAGCCACACACACACACACATACACACATACACATACATATTTTCACACCCACACACACACACACACGCACACACGCTAACTGTTCTCACTTACCTGTACGCGCACAATTAACCAATTAGCACTTTTTTCACTTTTCCTTTTGTAACGTGAATTTTGTGTTGGCGCTATTTTATTTTTATTATTATTATTTTTTATTGCACTTTGTTGTTATTGTTGTAAATGAAAATTTGTTTGCTCATAAAAATTTTAATTGCTGCAACACAAAACAATGAAAAGCCAGAAAGCACAACAACAACAGCAACAAGAAAAACTTTGAGTAGGGAAATGAAAAATGTGTAAAAAGCGCGAGGGCCAATAAAAATAAATAAAATCAAAAGCAGGCAGCAGCAACAAAAGGCCCTACATATAAAGTGCTAAACAGACAAAGAATGAGAGGGAGAAAGAGAAAGAGAGAAAAAGAGGGAAGAGAAAGTGGGAGAGAGTAAGAGAGGGGACGTTGCGGGACAACAGTGGGAGATTTTTGTGGCTGACAGGCAACTCTACCTGTGCGTGAGGACATTTAGCTTAACAGCTCCACAAGGAAACACTGTTACAATTACGTGTATTGGTGGTGACTAGAAATTGATTTTTCACCAAGACCATTATCTTAAAATTGACCTTAGATTATGAATTTGGGTAACCATATTTACATTTTATTTGTATGCCTTTACAAATCGATAGACTCTAAAATACACATTTGTTTATGTAAATACAATTGTATAAATACAACAAATGTTTTTTAATATTTCTTGATTTTTTTCATAGAATATAATATCCTATAATTCCATTACTGTCTTGCGATCCAAATATAATAAAATTATAAATAGTAAAAATTAAAACAAACATACTATTTTTTTTTTTGAATATTGTAACAAATTGAACTTTATATCCTACTTTAAAGTGATTTTAATATTTGCTAAATAAATATAGTTAAGAACTGACGTAATGTGATAAGTGCGTATATACTTAAGAGGAAACCCTCGCAGTTATGTTGTGGAAAGTCGCCTTGCACCTCGTTCAGTTCTGTTTGCTGCGGTTGCCAATGTGTTTGTCCTGAGTCGGAAGACGACGCATAAAATGCGTAAAAGACAACAAAATATCATCATAATAATATAAAATGTTGTGTTATATATATATATTTTTTTTTTGCTTATCCTGCTCAGATTGTTTTTTATTTTTATATTTCATTCCTGTTTTTGTTCGGCTTGTTGTTGTTGTAGGCGTGCTTCCTGTTCGCGAAACTTTTTAATAGCATTGAAAATGCCCAGAAAACATTTGGAGATTTGCGACGCGTCCTTTGCACTTTCAGTCTGTGTGTGTGTGTGTGTGTGTGTGTGTGTTTGTTGTGCATGTACGGCAACATTTTAAATAATAAGCGTTGTGTGTATTTCAGTTGCGTAAGCCGTCCTCTCCCTTCCCCACTGTGCATATTTTCTCACCCGGAAAACGCAAACATAAATGCGGATTGGCTAAAACCAAAGCAAGCCAAACCAAACCAAAGGAGTGAAAAAGACAAAATCCGCATCCTTTTGCGGCTTTGTGCCTCGTTTGGCAATACCCTTACCCTTCAATTGTCGACCACATTATGGCAGCCACTGCCAACAATTTGGCCCAGATGCCAAATCTAATCTTTTGGCCACAACAAATTGGAATTCACTTACATCTCGAATCTAGATGATAACATTTGTTGCTAGGGTATACAATATTCGGTTGCTGTTGCATGTTGTCTGTTTTCTGTTATTACTGTGGTTATTGTTATCGCTGTTGTTGTTGGTTTTGTTGTTGTTGTTATCGTTGTCTGCTGCTTGTTAAGTGGCTTGTCCTTGCTGCAGAATCTCTGGGCCTGCTCCCAGGAGAAGGGCACACTCCCCAATGGGTAACTGTCATACAAGCAGTGTACACTGTACATTGTACTATACATATATTCGCTTATATACACACACACATAGATGTGGCTATATACTCGGACACCAGTGTTGCTCCCTGGACACACAATGTGGCACAATTGAAACTGAGGCTTTCACTTCAAGTGCGACTTCAATTGCAACTTCAATTACGGGACAAGGATGAGGGCCAGTTCCTTTCTTTTTTATAGCGGGCAAAAAACAGTTGCCGTTGCTAAGCATTGCCCACTTGACTTTGGTGCCCCTTCACAACTAAATGGCACACACACACACACACACACACACACACACACGTACACACCACACACTAAAAAAAAAATGGCAACTAATTGAGTTTGGCCAAAAAGTGTTGCGTGCTTTTAAGCGCATGCCACAAAAACTCAATGTGTGTCAGTGTGTTTGTGTATGTGTGTGAGAATAACCACACATTTGATTTACAAGCCAACATTTCACTTATATGTATACATTTTTATACCCGTTACTTCAAAAATAAGTAAAAGGGTCCATTGTGCTCGTTGAAATGTATGTAACAGAAAGAAGGAGGCATCCCCGACCTCATATGTAAATATATATATTCTTGATCAGCCATGTCCGTCTGTCCGTTCATCCGTCTGTCCGTCTGTGTGAGCGCCTAGATCTCAGAGACCATAAGGGATAGAGCAACCAAACATTTACCCACAGACTCCAAAGGCGTTGGAGTAGGTCAAGTTTGTATTAATTGCGAAATCCACCACACTCAATGTTTTTAAGATAATACAGTTTTTATCTATTAGTACGATGTATAATCTCACTTAACCGTAACAAGATCGGACAAGTACAATGGTAGTTAAAGCTAACCAATCACAAAAGCTACAATCACCTGAAAGTATGTAGGAGTTTTATTAGGTAGTAATTTCTTCAAAGTACTTTTATATATATTGAAATAAGTATCGGGTATCCTACGGTTGGGATCTCGCCTATAGCCTTTTCCACTTGTTTCATTTTGCGTTCGTTTTCTTTTTAAACTCGACACTGGGTAACTGCAAGCGTACGCTGCGTATACGCAACATTCAAATTGATATACGTCCGTAACAACAACAATGAAAACACATATTACAATTACATTCGCCGGCTGCAGGCTGTCTCTGCCACTGACAACAAACAATTTATACACACGCTCGTTTGTACATATGTATATATATCGGTTTTTTGAGACCTGTGAAATGCAAATGGCAATTTGGCCAAAGAAAAAATTTGCAATTTCGATTGAAAATAATCTTATAGAGACACATACATATAATGCTTGCCAGTATAGATATTTACTTAAGCATATAATATAATATACACTGAAAAAAAAAAAGTTCTAAAATCAAGATTTTGGTCACGAAACAGAACATAAATTGCTTTATTTCAGAAAAAAGCATCTTGGTTTTAAGAACATTTCCAATATGACCAAGTTCCTGTTTTAAAAATAATAAAACAGTACATATTTATACCTTACGAACAATTTAATAATGAACAGAAATAAATTAAATAATTTTTACTCATATGAATTTGGGCCTCTAAATTAAAAAACGAGCTCAGAAACTGTGTAGCAGATTTCGTTTACCTGTAATGTGACAATATTTAATCAAATTTTAAAAAGTTTTCTTTGTGTTCGAATGCTCAATATTTTGACAAATATGCTATTTAATTTGATTAGTAATTAAACGTATCTTTCACGGAAACAAGAAATAGTTAAATTGATCGGGTTTTTTTCGAGTGGTATTTTTTCAAAAAAACTCACATTTTAAAAGATGGAATTTAACGCACAAAAAATCACATGTCATGTGTAAGACAAAAAAAAAGTACCATTGAAAGCATTTGAGATATTTTAAGCATTTGCAATTGATTAGATGTATTTATTAGCAACAGTCTAAAAAAAATTTTTGTATTAAAAAATGAGTTACTTTTTAAGTTATTGTAATTAAACGGATAAGTGACTTGAGACACGCTTACGCGTTAGACGGTTGAGAACAAAATATTAAGGATGAATATTCTTCATTTTAGAAGTTGATCTTTTTTTCAGTGTATATGTATTGTAATGTATATTAAGGGGACTTTAGGTGTAAAGCTTCCATGAGGCAGCTGCCAATCGCAGGCATCTCAATTTACTTGAGGGAAAAGCCTCAGTTATCTAATCGGCCAGCCAGAATGGAAGGTGGCAGACGGGAGATGGGAGATGGGGGATGGGGGATGGCAGCGGTTAGCGGACAATTATTCAAAATATGACCAAGGCCGAAACGCTGCCAAGAAGCATATGCAAAGTGAATCTTTAGCATAACAAATGCGGCCACTGGCGGCTTAGGATTAGAACCGAAATGATGACTTTACGTTTCACAACAGCCCCTTCTTCATCTGCTTCTTCTCCTTCCTCTTCTTCGTCTTCTTCATCGCAACTCTTGTTTCATGGGCGGGAGTAGGGCGTGGTTTTTGTTTGTGATGACTGGTATACAAATCGGATGAGCCAAGGGGTAGTGACTTAGAGAGGAGCGGGTAAGTAAAGCCACAACACGACGGGGTACGGGGTACTGTGGTAGCCTGCTAAAAGAGAACAATGCGCTGCCGTTTGGCAACATTAATCGAAATTGAATGCTGGATGGCCAGGAAGGAAAACAGGAAGGAAACACTGCAGCCCACTCTCATACCCAGGCCGAAGAATTTTAGCCGAAATGAACTGAAAAACGAGGTCAACTTTTAACAATAGCCAAGCGAAGAGAAGCGAAGCGAAGGAAAACGGCAGTTGTCTTCGTCTCAGTAGCATTTGGGGGTCAGGGGTCACGGGTTAGTCGAGCTAAACCTGTAGGAAGTCTTATGATTTATTTGGCTAAACAATTGATACGAGCCCCCTTCTGAAAACTAGAAAGGAATTTGAAGAACTCTGGCGACGCGACTCGTTCAACTCGTTGAGTTGAAACTGTGGACGAAGACGAAATATGTAAATAGGATTTATGGCAAACTTTTAACAGGATTTTAACACACACACACACACACACACACACACATATAAACATACACATACAATATGACTACTCAGCAGGAGTCGAACGAAGAAAGAGAGGGAGAGAGAGAGAGAGAGCACAGGATGTACAAGTATGAATACAAACAGTTGAAAACATATTTATCCAAGTGAGTGGATTTTAACTTGTCGAGTTGTCCCTGTCCGTATCCGTGTGTGGTTGAGTGTGTATGTGTGTGTGTGTGTGTGTGTGTGTGTGTGTGTGTGTGTGTGTGTGTGGCGTCGTTAAGCCTTAACGGATGTGAATCTCAACTTGTTTCAGTGACGAGTTCACGCTCTCTCTCTCTCTCTCTCTCTCTCTCTTTTTCTCTCTTTCTCTATGACTGAAATTTGAAAGTGAATACGAATATTTTCAAACAAAGATTTGCTTATCTGTAATGCATCTACTTAATGTCTTAAGCCATCACTTGCCTTGTGAATAAATACATTTGGAACTGCAGCTTCTTAACTGTGATCTCTTCCTTCCTATTTCTTTAAGAGTTTATGTATCTTATCTTACATTAGTCCTTCCAAAAGATTGTATTAAATTTAAATTGTTGTTCTCTCTTTATAAGGTGGTTTTTCTTTACTCAAAAATACCACAAATTTTTGCTTAATTTATTAGCTTTATTCTTGAGTGTTTTTTTTTTTTTTTTTTTTTTTTGTATATTCAGTTCTTGACATATAGACACTTTATTTTCACTTAAGAATTGTGCTTTTTTTAGCTACGTTCAGTTTTTAATTTGTCCCATTTTCTAATTCATTACATATTTTCAATATCTGTACAATGTCTCCATTTCTTTTCAATCTTATCTCATTTTGGGATGACTTATATCTTTTTTCTGTTTGCAAATTGATTGGTTCGTTCAACAGTGCGGATCCTTTGTGTTGTGTTGTGACTGAGAAATACCTTAAAAATAACTCAGTTCATTCGCATTTCATGGTGTCATTGTTGATGCAGACGCACTTGGCCTGTCTTCACATTAGCCCGCTTGGCATCATCCTCCATTGTGTTCCTGACCCCCTACTTTACCACTCCCACTCCCACTCCCACTCCCCCTGCTCCGGTTTTTTTTCTCCTGATTGTACCAACATTGAAATGTCTGGCAGTTTGTCTTTCGGTTTGTCATGTGAAAATTAAGACATAGTCCTTATTCGTTTCCCTTCGTGCTCAGGTTTATCCCAAAAAGCTACAACGCAACTTTTGTTGTATTGTGATGGGTGTTGTTGTTGTTGTTGTTGTTGTTGTTGTTGCTGTTGCTGTTGCTGTGAGTTGTTGCCATTATAAAAGCTGTTTCCCCTTCCTGCTTTTCGTTTGCCAACTGTCGTCTCTGGCGGTATTTACGCTTTCAATAATTCATGCTTAAAGGATAATCAGGATATGCTTGTATGTAAATTTTGATAATGCCATTTGCCTGGCAGGCCTCTTGCTTCTGTCTGTGTGTCTGTGTGTGTGTGTGTGTATGTTGGTATTGGTGCTGGCATGTGAACCACACACATTCAAGTGCTTCTTCAAGCTGGCATTTTCACACCTTTCAGCTTGGCCCATTTTTCCCACTGCCATTTCCCCTTCCAGATGAGCTGCTTTTTCAGCTGCGTCTGCTTCGTTTTCTTCCCGTAATTTGCAAATCGAGTCTTGAGCTGCCGCCTGAGACGACTAAGCACCGCAGTTAGTCATTCCAGTTATTTACTCATTCATTTCATGCATTTATTCAATGAATTCCCCTCATCACCATCTCTCTCTCTCTCTCTCTCTCTCTCTCTTGGCAGGTGCGACTCATTTGGCGTTCACGCATTTTTCTTTAGCTTGAATTTTTAAACAGCTACCCGCCAATTGCTTGGGGAGCTGTCAGCGCGCCCCATGAAATATGAGTCGCTCCCTGGAGATGCCAGCTAACTTCTCTACGTCTTCCTCTCGCTCTCGCTCTCACTCTCTCTCTCTCTCTCTTTCTCTCTCTCTCCTCCATACGAGTCACATGCTGTTGGCCCCGTTGGCATATGGCAGCCTGAAATTGCTTTCAATCTCGGCAAGTTTGCGGTTTTCAAAGACTCCTGACGGACAGACGGACAAAGGGACAAAGGGAGGCATACCCAGAGGTGGCCAAAGGGTGTCAAGGGGTGTCACAGGGTACTGCTGACCAAATGGTTCTCAAAAACTCAGCTGACCAACAACATTTGCATGCAAGCCCAACAACAACAACAACACCACACCAATACCAACAGCAGCAACAACATAGCGTTGTCGATTTTCATATGTCGATAAATTAAACAAAAAAAAAAAAAAAACAAAAAAAAAAATGAAAAGAAGAAAATATAGAGAAAATACAAACAGCAACAAACAAAATGGCAACTGTTACTGCTGCTCTGTGTGTGTGCGTGTGCGTGTGTGTGTGTGCGAGTGTGTGGGCGTGGCAGTTGGCATATGCAAAATATCGTACGAAATGTGTTGCGAAATTCAATTTAGTTGGATTTTTATTTACTTTGCCACTGCTAACTGGGATTCTGAGTTCTGCCTCTCAGCTGGCGACTGACACAAACAGGTGCACAAGCTCGTATATCACTCAACCCCCATCCACCCCCCTCCCACTCTCTTATACAGCACCACAGCATGTAACCCTCTCACAAAATGTGTGTGTGTGTGTGCGCGCTCTGTTTAATCTTTCTTATCGATCAAATGTCATTTTTCAGTCGTTTTCTTTATTGCCGTGCCACACTTTGTTTGCTTTTCATACACGATGATCTCCCCCCCTTTTTTTTTTTTTTTTTTGGTGTTGTTGTTGTTGTTGTTCAACCCCCCCTCAGAGAATATTCGCATAAATTTACAAACAATTTCTGTTATATTAACTAACATTGCAATATTTACATGACATATGCAGATTGGGGTAAACTTTCTAATCGATTATCTATCTAAATTTCAAATTATTCTTCACATGAAACTCGCATTTATATATATTTACATCTCATATTTCCACTTCACAAGGAATCTGTTTGCTTTCTATGATATGATATCAGTATGTTGCGTTATTTAAAAAAGACTTTTGTGTTCCATTTACCACTTTAACAAAATGCATTTTGAAATGAGTTTGCATATTACTTGATTTAAGGAACGTCCACATATAAAATAGTATTAATTTTGAAAATTCTAGATATTTTTAATTTTGAATTCAGAATATAATTGTAAAATTATGATTATATTTGGATCAAAGGGCAATGACTCTGAATTAACATAGGTCAATAATCAAAATATATTCAACTTGAGTAAAAACTTTTTAAAAAATTCCCAAAGATCATCGATCTTCAGACACTGTATTGATTTGATTTAATTGCGGAAATTCAATTTTAAATTTGTGATTAAAAATTATCTGACAAACAATAAACATACTCAAAATCTTAATGGGTGACATTTCTATTGTATTTGAGCGGTAATAAAGTTAATTTACCTCAATTAAATGCATTACTTTTAGCTTAATACTTATGTAATTTTAATTTATACATCTCATTAAAAATGTTATTATTTGTTTAATTTAACTATTTTCTTAAAATTGGTTTAGTTGACGACAACTATAAATGACATGATTAATTCATATTAATAAAACTTGCAAATGGGATTTGACTTGGAACACTTGGATTGTTATAATGAATATAACCTGTGGCAACAGGAAGTTTTCCCCTGCAGTTGCATGCAGACACTTGACGTTGGGTTTTTGGCCAGACAAAAATGTTGCATTCTTTTTGGTGCATAAACATGCAACATTTTGAGCAGAAAATTGCAATGTGCAAGAGTCACCTGTTCCCAGTTTGCAGTCTGCAGTCCGCTGTCTGCAGTTAAGTTGCAACTTTGTTGCCGCATTTTATGCGACAATAATTAAAATAGTTTCTGCCTATCGTCACATTACGCATACGCAGCGTTGTCGCCCTCGCTCATGTATGTAATTTATAATGCGATAGCAACTTCCGCATGCTTGTTGTTGTTGCTGTTGTTGTTGTTGTTGTTGTTGTGTGTCTACCTGGCACTTATGAATATTTGTAGCAACTCCCCCCTTTGCAGCTGGCTTTGCTTTGTGCCAGCTAAAAGCGCGCAATTTGCATAGTTGTAAGTTGTGTGTCGCGTGCTGTTGTCTATCATAAGTTTACGGTGGGGATTTCGGGCGCATGTTTTATGCATGCGTTGACATCGTTCGCAAATGACGTGGACCAACCGGGGAATCGGGCCAGTCAGTCACCAGAGAGACAGAGACACAGAGAGAGAGACAGAGACAGGGGAGCAGGAGAAGAAGAGAAGAGAAGAGAAGCGAAGCGAAGGAGAACACTTGATGCAGCTCAGCAGTTTCGGTTCACCAGTCATAAATCAAAAATAATTACTTTTTGCTGCCCGAGAGCTTAGTATACTTATTTGGGCTCACTTTTGCCTGGCCTATTGACTGGCAATGAAGCCATGTCCTCGCCTGTCCTGTCCTGTTCTGTTCTGTCCTGTGCTGTCCTCCTCCTGCCCCACCGCTCCTCCTGCTGTTTGGTCATGTTGTTAAGCGTCCAATTAGCCAGGCCGCCAACACTGACGCTTGTCCTGACGCCGAGGGCGACGCCTTCTTGTGTTGCGTTATGCAGCCCGCCAATTTGAACGAGTCTCGTGTCCTTGAGCCTCAGATAGAAGGGGATGGCAAGCGAGTCCTTGTGTGTGTGTGTGTGTGTGTGTGTGTTTGTGTGTGTGAGAGAGAGAGAGAGAGAGAGCAACTGCTGCTGTGGTCGTGTCCTTGCAAGAGCAGAAATCAATCAGAGTGTCACTGCCACGCATTCCATGCCGCATCATCATTTGCCATCAACATGACTGCTAGTCTTTAAGCCCGTTACTTAAAAAATACGTAAAAGGGTATATTGTGTTCGTTGGAATGTATGTAACAGGGAGAAGGAGGCATCTCCGACCCTATAAAGTATATATATTCTTGATCAGCATCAATAACCGAGTAGATATAGCCATGTGTAACTGTCTGTCTGTCTGTCTGTATAAACAAAAGGATCTCAGAGTCCAGAAGAGATAGAGATACCAAACTTTCACTCAAAGACTTTAAAATTGTGTTTCAACTTTATTTATTATTTATTTCGCCACCGCAAATTGCGAAAAGCCACCACACCCACAGTTTTTAAGATAGTACGTTTGAAAATTAACGTTAATAATACTAATGTATTATCTGTTATCCCACTGAATCACATCAAGATCGGACATGTAGATCGGCAGTTATGGCGAATAAAAGTTTACAGAGCAAAACAAGTATTTTCTTTAAAGTACTTTTAAATATATTAAAGTAGGTAATGGGTATCCTGTAGTAGGGGTTTCGACAATAGCCTTTCCCACTTGTTTTTTTTTTTTTTTTTTCCAATTTTGATGTAACAACTGCAACCAAGAAATCGAGAAATCGCTTAACACAACTGACGCCGCATTGTTACAAAAGTATTTTTATTTTTAGATTTGAAATAAGATTGAATTGCGCTTATACAATAGGACAGAAAACAATAACAATCAAGGGCTGAGCCACGCCCACAGCTGTGAAGCAATCTGCATTCGCTTCACTTTTAATTGATTTCAATTCTTTATTTATACACATGTGGGTATTGTACTCTGTCGCATTTATGTGTGTGAAATACCCTATTAAATAGCATCTGAAAAGGCATATTTGTCTGATACGAGTAGATTTACAGGTATTCTTATTTTACATACTTGCTTTATAACAGATTCAAGCTCTGTCATCTTAAGGCCTGCTTACTAAATATGTACTTTCATTAAATATTCTATTAGGTTTCTATTCGTCTGTAGATAGTTAAATATATTTACATAGATATTGGATATTACCGATTTGGCTTATTTTATAATTATATTATTACAAATTTAAATAAGATTTATTTCGATAAAATTTCGAAGTATATTTTTATTACGTAACAATTTGAAGAGAAGTTTAAATTATTATATTATTTTTAAAATATCATTAACAAATTTTTTTGTTAACATTTAAAATTTGAAAGCTTTTTTACCGTTTTTTCTAATCGCTTAAAGAAGACAAAAGATGAAACCATCTCTGGTCTGCATTTGATATTTCATCTTGTCATTTACAGGATATATGGTATTCGAGTCGTCACCGTTTGTCGTTTTGGTTTCAGCGAATTATATATATATACCATATACATATTCCTTTTGCATTTTATTTTTTTGGTTTTCAATTTCAAATTCAATTTGTCGCCAACGTGCACAGGACGAGGGAGCTTAAAATAATGAAAATAAATACAATTATAAGGCAAACGAAAAGGGAATTATGCAACGCGATGCGATGCGATGCGATGCTGGGTAGGACAATGCCACATCTCAGAATCGGCACGTAACTGGCACTCCCACAACAATTTCTCAGTCCACCCTCGCTTCACACACACGCTTCACAAGCTGAAACAAAAACAAAACACACAGAAATGAAAGGAAGACGACAACCCCCTGGCAATCATGTTGACAGACAACTTGAAGACAGTTTTAAAATAATTTTCATTCGCCAGGGCGCTGAGTGACTTTTGATGTGGCATGCCACCTAACTAACACCCCCCACTCCCTACCTTTGGCCTGGTCAACACTTGGGCCAGAGAGATAAGAGTGAGTCGCATTTTGTTGCTCTCTTTCAGCTTGGCTCTCTTTTCCTTCCTTTCATGGTTTTTTTTGTTTTTTGTTTTTTGTTTTTGTTTTCTTTGCCATATCAGCAATTTGCAACAAGCGGCATTCAACGCACCGAAAACCGTTTAAACTTTGTAACTTGCTTGCACGCATTTTGGGCTGTTGTTGCCACACCCTTTTCCCTCCCTCACGTCCTGCCCCGTTCGTTGTGTTGCCACAATGTGAACTGGCTTTCAGTTGCCAACAGCTTGCAACTTTGGTTCTGGGCAAATTCAATTTCCTAAGTGTTGCAAAAGCTCGCGGCGCGACGTCCAGTGGCTAATGCTAATGCAGTTCTCGACAGCGACGCAGACAGCGACGCAGACAGCGACTGCAGCTGCGACGCAGACAGCGAAAGCTTAGAGTCGCATTAAGCGTTGAATGAATGCGTCTGCCGTCTGTTTTTCACCTGTTGTCCTGTTGTCCTGTCGCTTGTTGTAACTTGTGACGGGCTTTTGTTTGCCACACTAAGCCGACTGACTGCCAACACAAAACACCTTTCCTCCTCCCGCCTCCCCCTTCCTCCCCCCCCCCCGGCTACTACCGCTTCTACTCCTCCTCCCCTGTGCATTCGCGACTTGTGCGCCAAAAGTTTTAAGCGGAAGCATTCCAAAGGCGCCAAGTCCGGCAAACTAAGTCGAAAAGTGAGCCACAGGGTACTACGAGTGTAAGGGGAATAAGAGTGAGAGAGAGAGAGAGAGAGACGGGATTGTATGAAGTAAAGGTGCTTGCCACACGCAACAGCCACAACGGTGCATGTGCATTTTCTTGTATTTTCTAAGCCGCATCAGCTGCCGTTGCATTGTTTTGCAGTTGGGCAAAAACTTTCCCAAGAATTTCGTTTGCCATTTTCTGCTTAATTTTCTTTGATACGAGTTATTCCCCCATTTCTTTATACGCACACTCTCTCCCTCTCCCTCTTCCTCTTTTTGGTATGTTTTCCAAAAGTAATTTATTATGTTTCATATAAATTTGTTTTTATATATATATTACTTTAAAATTGTATTCAGCAAAGAACAACCAGCTTATATTATTTATTATCAACTTTTATTTTGTAATATTCGATTTAATATTTATACGAATATTTTCTTAAACATATTTCCTATTAAAAAAAAGTGTTTGAAATAACTTTAACAACATTATTTAAATTGTCTTTGTATTTCTTAGTAACCAAATTATAAATATTTACTTTTCATAAATTTACAATAGTTTTTGCCCATAATTTAATATTATTAAAAACTTTCCAAGTTTTTGTTATTAATTTAATTTGTTTTCAGATGAATTTTTTAGCTTTATTTACTCAATTTTTTTAAATTCTAATTAGTTTATCGCACACAATTTCAAACATTTTAGATGTAAATAAGCAATTTTATTGAATTTTTTTTTTGTTTTTTAAATCAAAAAATTTTAACTGGGCATTTATTCGACCGTAAAGTTGTGTTTTCTTAATGTGGTCTATTGAAATTGAATTATTATTATTTTTAACATTTTCCTTTTGAACTCAGTATTTTTGAGGTAGTTAATTGATTTTTGAGTTTATTTTTTTTGTTAGTTTACAATTTGAATGCTCAGTGGACAGAGAGTTTAGATTGACCTGTTGTCACATCCCATGTTGCAATTTGAAACGCATCAAATCGGCACAAATCAAAAGTAAAGTGGCTGCAGAACTCAAAAGCACAGTGACAGATAGAGAAATAGAGAAAGTGGGGGATGGAGAGCAGAGTAATGATTAAGCCATTTGCCGATAGACGCAGATTTGTACGAAAAATCTATGCTAAAATCTATGGGCAGGATGTGAAGGACATGGACATGGACATGGGTTCTGGAATTGCTGTCCAATGCAGCTGCCACATGAATCTAGCACTATGTCTCTGTGTGTGTGTGTGTGTGTGTGTGTGCGTGTTGTGCGTGTGTTTATGTGCGATAAATACACTGATGCAGGCATTTTATCAGGCGAAAGTTTTGCGCTTTGGCGTTTCATTAAAGTTGCTGGCGCACAAAAGTATGCTACAAAATACGAGAGCACATATGAAAACATATAAATATATGTGTCTCTCTGTCCGTGTGTGTGTGTGTGTGTGTGTATGTGTGTGCCCTAGCAAAAGTTGTAGCCTGCTATCAGTTACTTTTACAATGAGCAAAAGAGACGGCGACGTTCACATTATGAAGATAAGCCTTAGAAAACAAAAGGACTTCCCAACCCCCAGCTTATCCAGTTGAAACACATCCACAGCCTCAGCGCCTCTCTCCCTCTCTCTCTCTCTCTCTCTATCTCTCATTTTCTCTCTCTCTCTCTCTGTCTGTCTCGGCGTGTGTGTGTGCCAAAACGTTTTGACTTGTCCTAGTCTCGTTGCCGTTTGTTACTTTGCTTTTTATACTCTTGTTAAGAGAAATTGTTATGCCCTGCGTTGGAAAGTCTGTCAGGCATCTACTTATATTTATAAGTACACAAAATGATATTAATGCCTGATCAGCTTAGGCTACTGTCTGTCTTCAGCATGCCCCATTTCAAATTCTCGTGTCTTGTCTTAAACCTAATTAACATTTCAATTTAAAGAGTATTTCAGCTTGTCTTTGTTAATTTCACTTTAAAGAGTATTCCAGTTTCGACTCGTTGCGTTTGCCTTAATACCCTGCATAAGCTCTATGTATATAACAATTTATTCGCTATAAAGCTATGCAAATTTATGTAAGAGCCTTAAAAGAGACTAGTTAGATATAGCCTTGTCCCACTGTACTGACTGACGCTTGCGATAGTATCGCAATACTATTGTTCTCCATTAAGACAAAATTAACATTTACATTTACACAATTTATTTAAATGCGTAGAAAGCATATAATTGGACTTTGAAACAATAAAATTAAAATAATGTTTGGTAATATCGATTACTATCGGTAATAGTATATTGTTTGATTTTTTGCAACTAGAATGTCCCACATTTTTAAAGTAAGCTTTTAAAGAGTATCTTTTAGTCTGTCAATTTATGGCAAGGCAAACTCATTGCCTTTTTTTCATGTCTCTTTTTTTTTTTTTGCATATTTATAGTTGTGGCTTTTAGTACCCAAATGGGGTTTCTTTTGGACCTGTTACCACCCGCTCTTCCCAAAACCGAAAAATAGAAATGAAAGTTGTTACTTTCACTGTATGTCTGTGTGTGTCTCTATCTGTCTATATGTCTGTGTGAGTGTGTGTGTGTGTGTGTGTGTGTGTGTGTGTTGAACACACACAAATCAAAAACTTTTACTTACCCCTCCCACGACACAGCCACCCCCTTTCTCTCTATCGCTCTCCTCCTATATGCTTTTGGCCATAGACTATTAACTGCTGGCACGCCTCATTCAGTTCATCCTCCGCAAACGCCCATCGACTGTTGGCCAAAAGCACACGCACTGCCAACTAGGTTCATTTATCTACGGGTTTCTCTCATAGTTCTTATTGTTGTTTTTGTTTTTCTTGTTGCTGTTGTTGTCTTTTAAGATTGGCTTTGCCTTTGTCTTTAGATACATTTTCATTTTGCTGTCGGCCTCAACGAAATTTAAAACAATATTTACGCGCTGCATCAACAACAACAATAACAATAACAACTTCGAACAAAAAAAAAATGGTAACATTTATTATATAAACAGCATAAGCAAGTGGCCCAAAAAAAGCTGGCAAAAAGCAAACGTTAACAGCAACTGAAAACAGGCAACGACATTAAGAACGACACCAGAGACTTAAACTGAGAATGAGATAGATACAGAGACAGCATCCAGAGAAAGCGAAAGAGACAGCGACAGAGATGAAGACAGTTATTGAGTGTAAGAGTGTAAGAGAACGAGACTGAGAAATGACATTGGACTCTGACTTGGTTAGGGTAGCGAAGAAAATGTCAACCGAAAACGAGCCTCAAAAAGCGCTTTCAAATTTTCGTCAACAAGGCAAAGACGTCGACAAAGAGGGGAAGACTGAGAGAGAAAGAGAGAGAGAGAGAGAGAGAGCTGATGATGAAGTGGAAGAGGAAGAAATGTGACTGTCACTCAGTGTACAGTTAGTATGTTTGTTGTCATTTGCTTTTTACTTTGCTTTCTTTTGCCGATTTTTTTTCTTTTTGGTCGCAATTTTTGGCTGAGTGCTTCATGGGAGTGTATGTGTGTGTGTGTGTGTGTTTGAGTGTTGCTGTGTCTTTATTGCTTTAAGTAAGCAATTTGAAATTTGAGCTGCGACAACAACAGCAACAACAACAACAACAACAATAGACGACAGCACAAAGACAACTTCACTTAATGCTTGCTGTAAGTTACTTGAAAATGTATTTATTTGACTGAGTTGAATGCCTTAATATATAGGTGTGTTTGTGTGTGATTTAAGGGTTAATTTAACATAAAATTAAAAGCAGCTTTCTTAAGCAACTCAACTAAACTTTGCACTGACTGATGGCCGCTCTGTGTAATTTGAAAATTGAAAAGCTGAAGCAAAAGCAAACGCATTTTGAATGCCAACGCGGCACTTGACTCAGCAGAGCCTGAAAAATTTCTAATTACAATAATTAATGAGAGCCAACAGTGAGAGAGAGGGAGAGAGAGGGTGAGAGAGAAAGAGGGACAGAGATAGAGATAGAGATAGTGGGAAAGGAAGATGGCGTATTGCCAAGGCTCTGCTTGGAGAAATTGAAGCGACGACAATGCCGTACAACATGTCGTATACTCAATTTCCAGCAAGCGACGTGCGCTCACGTACCACAAGAAGCAAAAAAAGAATCTCTCTTAATTTGGGAGTGGGAAGAATGGCACTGGGACTGAAAGTGGGAGTGGGAGTGGGAGTTGGAGAAGAGCAGAGAATATATGACGGCGGTGTCTTTCTCTTTAGTCGCTCATCACATTTGTCATGTGCAGCGCAACACAACACAACAAAACACATTCAGACGCCGACATACAAATAAAATTCATTTAAAGCTGATAACAACAACAGCAACAACACCATACATACATATATAACAACAACAACAGAAAACGAATACGCAAGGATATCTTCAGTTCGCCGAAGATTTGATATCCTTGACAAAACCAACGAGTTCTGTTCAGAAATATACGGAAAGTTTTATGGTAGCTTAAATTTGACTGGAAATTTAATTATTGTGCATTGTATTTAATCTTTGATTTTTTATTAATATTTATTTATAATAATTATTATTTTTTTTAATATTACTTTTATTTTATATTAGTCTAGTTAGTTTTTCAATTCGATGCTGAAATAATTTACCCAATTCTATATAGTTCTCAGTTTGTTCAAGGCAATCATTTCATTCCCTCTACTTTCGACCTATATTTTATGACAGCTATTTGATATAGTTAATGAAAAATCCAAAAAAAAAAAGTTTCTCCTATGAGAAGGTCAACAATTAATTAATAAGTATATCAGGATAGCGGCTCACGTAAATACCAGCATTTTTTTACGGTCTCTATTTCTTTTCAGCCTTATCTACACTACTTTGGAAAGCTTCCTGTAAGATTAATTCATCTCTTAAACAAAAATTTTGTATCAATTTTTTTCCCTCTAACAGATTTTTTTTCTTTGTAAGAATATTGCTCTTAATGATTTTTAATAATTCTTTAAAAATTTAAAATTATTATTACTATTCATATTAAATCTAGTTGAATATAAAATATTTTTAAGTGAAGTAAATCTAACAATTGTCAATAAAAATTAAGATTTATTCTGGTAACTTTTTTACTAGAAAAAGTCTTATTTGAAATAGTCTTAATTATCTATAGCTCAAAAGTTACAGATATGGAAAAACACCAGCTGTTAATATAAGCACATACTAACCGAACATAATCATACCCGTTAACACTAAAAACTAATTAACTAATACATAATTATATTCATTACGTATACGTAATATGCATACATATTATGTTTAATTACAATTGTTTAAGTCCAGTTAGTAAATGATAATATAGAGTCATTGCTGCTGCTGACGCACAGCTTAAGCAACTGCAATATATATTAATAATAATAAGTCATGTTAATTTTACATGTGCAACGCGTCGTATGCGCAATGTGCGCGCTCGTTTCTTTTTTTGTTCCATATGTTTACGTGTCTGCATTTGAGTTAGTGTGTTGCTCAACTACCGAACGTATGTCTGTCTGACTGTCGGATGTCTGACTGTCTGTTTAACAGCGACTGTGTGTATCTATGTGTGTGTGTGCGTGTGTGTATCAGTTTGAGTTAGCACATGTACGTGTCACATTCAGACTGAGTCGCGATAGCATCGCATTTTCACATGCCGAATGCAAATAGCGACTACCGAGTACCAACTGCCAACTACCGAGTACCGAGCACTGAGTACCGAGTGCTGGGCACCAAAATACCAACCATCAAGTACTTTTCTCACATTTTCAGTACTTTGTGCATCTCATCTATGTATTTGCCCTTTGGCATTTACTTTTGCCATTTGCCTCTATTCCCGGACACTTTGCAAAATTTACATGCAACGCACGGCGGCGATTTGAGCTCAGATTTGTCCAAACAGTTCCCGATATAAGTACCAATACCATTGAAGTCAAATCTACTTCAGTTTTATTACAAACTCCAACTTGTTTAATTTTCTTTAATATGCTAATAAAGTTTACCTTTCAAATTGAAAAATAATTAAATCTATAAATTTGTTTTAATGACATTCTTTGATTTTTAATAGCTTTAATTTATAATTATAATGTCTAATTTAAATTAATATGATTTTAACGATTTTCATCTACTTTGTTATCAGACTTTGAATTATATATCAATAGTAGCAGTCATATTAACTACTACGCCGTAAAACTTTCCGGTAAGGGCAACTGGGAATTGTTTTCAAATTCTTGAGAGCATTGTAGGCATTCCAAAGTAAATAAGAATATTAAAGTCAAGTTGAATATAACTTAAATATCGATTCAATTGGCATAGATCCGCAGCACTTTGCTGTCAGTCTCTAATACAATGGCCCCGCAAGGTATTCGATGCCATAGAGCAGCATCAGCTTATCGATAACAGCATCGGGCACTCTTTGGGCACTTAATTCTCAATTACCAATGGGGACAAAATGTTCGCAATGCGCAAAACTTTTGGTCCGTAAAAAACTGAAGCTCAAATATTGTGTACAAATGCCCCGGAGTGCAAATGGAGGCCACAGCTTTCAGTTTAAACACACACACACACACACACACACATACAGTCACAACATACACCTCCACACAGTATGTGAGAGATGGGGGAGGGCTAGGGGGAAAGCAATGCCATTGGCATCTTTCCTTTTGTATTTTATAAATTGTGTGAATTTTAACACTTGATATTCTTTTAATGAATTATTTGCCCTACAACGTTGTCGACATTATTTAAATTTTTCAACTATTTTGCATGCCCAACAAACGTCTTTGGCCAACGACCACGGGGTGGCTGTTGGGTGGGGGGAGCGGTTAGCAATAGGCTGTAAAAGTCAGTTTCAAATGGGCAGCCAGTTGGGTAAAACTTTTGAAGCAAATAGCTTGCAATTGAGTTATTTATTGTGTGTGTGTATGTTTTGTTGGTTTGTGCTATGTATGCGTGTGTGTGTGTGTGTGTGTGTGTGTGTGTGTGTGTGTTTGTGTGTGTGGGCCAACACAAAAATGGCCAAATTACGAGCCAGACGAGCGTCCCACTCCAACCAACCAGCCAACAAGCAAAGCCAAACCATCCTCCTTCTTCTGCCCCTGCTCTCCTCCTCCTTTCCTTCCTCTCCTCGATACTTGCTTTTGCCTGAGTATTCGTATTCGTACTCGTACTCGTATTCCTCATCATTTTGTTGCCTGTGTTTTTGCCGCTGGCCAACGGCCGTTTTGTTCAGCTTTGTTTTGTTTTGGTCTTGTGGTTGCCACTTTTGATTGTCCTGGCCATAATATTTGTTGCTGCTGTTGTTGCTGTTGTGCGTCCATTGTTATTATGTATTTGTCTATGTGCCCGAACGCAATTTGCAGGCGAAAAATAAAAAAAAAAAGGAAAAACGAAATGAAACAAAATGTAGCGAAAATTAAAACAGGGAAATGTTTTGCCGACTGGCAAATGGCACACATCAGGATTCAGGATCAGACCGAAAGCTGACGCTCGATTGCCTCTTTACAACACTTGCCACAGCACTTGCCCACTCACACACACTCACACTCACACACACACTCACACACACACATATGGTAAGCGGTGAGCCACAGAAGGCGCTTTAAAAGTTCATTGTTGAGTCCTCGCCCTTAGCAAGAAGAATCCCTCACCCTTTCTCCCTCTCCCCCTCTCTCTTTCTCTGTCTCTTCCCCTTTCTTCACTCATCTTCCACTCTCTTTTGCATGGGCTAGCAAATCCGTTTAAGCCTTCTTTTGGCCACCTTAAGAAAACTTGGCCAACAACTTTCACAATAGCGCCGCAAGTCATGCAACACACGCCCATTTGAAGGCAAATGTATTTAAGCAAAGTTTTCAATGCGCCATCTAGCGGATTCAAAGGGACAACAGTAGCTCAGACCGTGAGGAAGTTGGCGATAGAGTTGGCTGGCTAAAAGAGTGAGTGAGTGTATTCGTCAGAAATTTTTGAAAAGTCGACAGAAATCAGTGTTATTGTGAAATAATTGCAAATAAATGTATTCATGATTGTATTTGTGAATGTTTGAGTGAATATTCATTTTATTATGGGTTTCCAGGGGGAGTGTATGTAGCATTAGACCATAAGATGGATAAAGATTAATATATCTAAAATTAATTCATAAGGATTTGTGAATATATACTAGGGAAAAATACCAGAACCGATACCGGTACCGATAACCGCAAGTAACCGTTTCATTTTTAGTAACCGAACCAGACACATTTCCAATATAAATTCGTACTTTCTATTTGATAGAATTCAAATCTCAAATATTATTTGTGAGTGTATTCGTAATTGCTTGTGAATTTCCAACACTAGTTTATTCTTGAGGATTATTGTATTCACAACGATATATTTGGCAATATTACTGCTCATTTATAACAATATGTGTGTTTAACTGTGTTCATGATTATTTTCGAGTCTATTCATGGCAGCTTGCTCAAGAATGGCAGTTAAAATGCAAAATGAGTGCACACCAATACAAATAAATGAATAACAGTGCAAATAAGTGTGAGCAATCATCAAAACAGATTTATCAACGAGCCATATGGCTTTAAATGCGCTCAGATATTTGGCCCAAACTGGGGGCGTCATTGTGGGCACGGTGATAGGGAAGAAGGGGCAAGAGGCACGGTCCTTAGGGGGAAGGGAGGGGATGGTGGTAGGGTGGGTAAAGCATCATTTGCTGTCGGGCAGTTTTTCGCTCGCGAAATCAACGAAATGTTAAATAAGCAAAACGTGACTTTATTCGCAAAATGATGAGACCAGCAGGCAGACAGGGTATAGGTCGGAAGGGGTGGTAGGAGAGGAGGAGGTCGGAGGGACAGCTGGTAGGGAAAGAAGGCAACCCAACGATACAGGCTTCGGCTTCAGGCCAAATTCAGGCAGCTTAACACCTTGCTAGCGCAATAGCGCTGCTTTTTGTTGGGCTTTAACTGCTGCTGGCAACTGACAAAACCCAAAAATATATTTACTATATACATACGAAAATCTATTTCATAAGCACACTGAAAGATTCGTATACAAAGTTCTTCAACTATATTGATATTGAACTATAAAACAATATGATACTCGCATTCACAAATTCTTTTTAAAATAACACACGTATCTTATTTAAAATAATCTACAATATTTTCTAAAGTATTAAAAATTGCATACAACATTTTTACTAACAGATTCACTTTGTTTACTATTACCGAATTTAGTTTTGTAGAAAATCTCTTTTAATAAATACAATAATTTTCAATATTTTAATTACATGTAAGAATTGTTAGTTTAAAATTATAGTTCTTCTTCTAATTCTTCTTTATCATTTCTATAAAATCCCTTAGTAATTGTAAAAGTAAAAGAATTATTTCTACTTGATAACCAAATATGACAAAGTTTAAGTAATCGACCAAAGTAAATCTAGTATTATTTGAATAACAAAAATTGTGAAGATTCTAAAGATTCGGGATACAAAATCTAAAAAACATATCTGTAAGATGGCAATGCATTAAAATTCTTACATTATATTTTTAAAAAAAATTGTATAAGGTCTTAGTAGTAGCTTATAGTTATAACATTACATAATCCGTAGACAAGTCTTTCATTATTTTAATTTTTGTTAGTTGAAGTTCTTTTTTCTCTCACTGTATGCTATGTAAGTAAAATTGTATAGATGTTTATGTAGAAAAAAACATGCTAGCCAAAAACTGCTGACAGCATTTACGAAATTGGGCTGCTAAAATGGGCATGAGATGGTTAAAGGTATTGGGATTGGTATGGGGTGGATGAGGGTGTGATAACTGGGAGGTAAGGGAGGTGCGTCTGACAGGCCTCGTGGTATTAAAGCTGCCATAAAGCTGCTCACATCAATGCGCCAATAAAGCCGGTTCCATGTCAGTTCATAGGTGTGCTTTTTTTTTCTGTACATTTTGCTATGTTTTTTTGTTATTTTTTTTTTTTTTTTTTTTGTAAAAACCAAAGTTTGTCATAAAGTGTCAAAGTGAATTGAAAATTTCCATTTAAGCGCAGCAAATCTGCAAAATCCGAACCAGAGGCGACCACAATGACCGCACGGCAAAACCACAACCATAACATCACCATCAACACAAGCAACAGCAACAACAACAACAACAACAGCAACAACAACAATAATGCAAAGCAAACCAAAACGATGATAACTGTGTCAAGTTGCGTGTCAATCAAAAATAAAGCCCTCAATCTGATTGACCCATCCCCATAGATACTACACACAAAGCGTTTTCAACTTGTCAATTATATTTAGTATTATAATCGTAATCGCGTTAGGTGTTAGTTTCAAAGTATATTATTATGATCTGAGTGCTTAAGCGATTTAACCTGCAACCTAAAATTTTACCTTTATAACTTTGTAATTGCATTATGTGGACGGATAATAATTTAATAACGTTAAATGTGCACTCAAATTCCAAAGCCACCGTTAAATTTAAAATTCGTTTTGGAGAAATGTGTATAGTCTTTTATCAACTTGCCTGATTAAAGCTGAATAATTGTTTTTGAATTTAATTTCATTTCGATCAAGTATCAAAATATTTCTGTTTTCTATTTACTAAAACGCAAGTATAGAAACAACATATGTGACAGTTGAAACTCAATCCAGCTGATTATAAATTTTTATATTTATTCTATTGTTCTAAAAAAAAAAAGTTCCCTGATTTTTATTCGTTTTTGCAAGTGTTTCATGTCACTGTGCAACCATTTTATAAACCTTCCTTCATTATTTATTTGCCCCTAGGACCTTATTCAAACATTTCATCATTATATAGTGCCTGAAACTTAATCACACGGATAATCATTTGCTAAAACTGAAAAATTAATGTTAGGTAATTGGACAATAATTTCTACTTCCGCATTAAATGAAATCTGAAACTTAAGTTTAATGTAATTAAGAAACAACAAATTTGATTCAAATATGATGAAAGTTTAGTATTTCTTTGAGAGCTTAAACAAAAGTTGATTGTTTTTTTGGGTAAATCCGTTGGATTGCTTAAAAGCCAAGTTTTTGTTCACCTTGGATTTAAGCATGTGGCAGAAACACAACTAACAGCACACACACACACACACACACACACACACAGAGAGAGACAAGTGGGAGTGAGAGAGACAAAGGGAAAAATAGAAAAAATTGCCTTGCTTGGAAGATGGATACTTTTGGCGGCGAGTCCTTTGCTATATGACCCATTGTATGCTGGCGTTGTGTTCTTGTGCTTGTCCTTGTTCTTCTCATTTTCCTCTTCTCTTCTTCTTCTATCGCTTCTTGCTTCGCGTGTGTGTGTGTGTGTGTGTGTGTGTGTGTGTGTGTGTGTTCCCATGATTGATGCCCAGTTTGCGCGAGATTTCGTCTTAATGCCTTTGACAAATCCGTTAGCACAAAGCGTAGAATGACAGAGCGGAGTGGAAAATGGTGAAGACGAAAAGTTGTCTGTGCTGTTGAGGGTGGAGGGTTGGTGGGTGGGAGCTGTAGGGCAACGTGGCAAAATCTTAATGACAAAAACATTTGAGCGTCAACTTTTTTCTAGTCGTTGGCCACGTCGTCCTTGTCAAACTGGAAACAGACGCCAGCTTTAAAGTTCGTTTTTCTTTCAGCTTTTCCGCCTTTTCTCTCGGCATAGGCATGACCAGCGCACAGTGGTGCCATAATAATTAAAAATGAATACGAAATTAGTTGAGTAAAATGTTGATAGACAAACACTTAAATATTTGTATAAAAGCGGCATTGATTGAACTGTGAACCTCCCCTCTGTCCTATGTTCTCGGTTCTCTGTTCTCTCTGAAGCACACGCTGAGCTGGCACTCATGACACAAGGGGCTGGTCCTTGACCCACTGTGCCATGACAGTGTACCTCAACCTCAATTGACAGGCAATGTCAGCGGGAAGCGGCTTTAAGTCCTGATTTGCCTCGTTTACCAAAGGAGTAAATTTTTAAACTATTTTAGAAAATAAATAAAATATATGTATATACTATGTATAACCTATCAACCTATCTATGTCTCGGCATGTCTCTGCATGTCCCTGTGTGTACCAATTTTGTTAACGGGGCTAATAGTTCAGGGCAAGGCGATGGGCCGATGTCACATGACGGGGCGTTTGTCTAACGGTCTAAATGAGATTTTCATTCCACAACTGAAAAACGCAGAAGGAGTCACAAAATGTTTGCTCAAATTTTCAGTGATGAAAGGTTGAAAGGTCCAACAAAGATTGAGATAGACAGAGAATCTAGATAGTGGGCAGAGGGAAAGAGAAAAGATCGGACAAAGGCCCTGTGAAAGCCGAGAAGCCATAAAGATGAAGATGAACGCGTTGAGGAATTAATAAGAGGATAAAACATAAATAACAACAACAACAAAGCAAGTCAGCTCATAAGGATGATGATGAATATGATGATGAAGTTGCCAATGATCAACATGATGGTCATACACTTATTAAAAAAATGTTTTTAAATCAAGATTTTGGTCTCAGATCTAAGATTTTTGGTCAAAAAAATGCGTTGAGTTTATAAAATTCTTAAATTAAGAGAACACATCTTGGTTTCAAGAATATTGAAAATAAGAACAAGTTCTTATTTTATAAATAAATGTTCTTAAAATTAAAATCAAAAAATAAACCCTTAAAAATTACTTTAAATATTTATATATACTTTGAAAAAATATTTTTATTGATATTTATTTTATTTTATCTTGGTAATTTTATAAAGTTTATTTTAATTTGTAACCAGTAGGGTTCGAACCGTCGCCTACTGCTTCACAACCGAAGCGGTCTCTCTGACCAGAGCGCCACGGGGCTACCATTTATTTAATTTGAAATTGTACATATTTATAACTTCCCAACAAATTAATATTTGTATTCTTATATTAAGATTTTATGATTTTTAGGATTAAAAGTCTTAGTTTTAGGAATTTGGTTTTAAAATTATCTTATTTTAAGAACAAAATATTTAAGATGAATGTTCTTGATTTTAGAAGCTGATCTTTTTTTTCAGTGTATCAAATTATGACCTCAATAAAAGTTACTTAAAATAAAATTGAATTAATTTTAAAATGCCAAATGGAAAATGAAAAATAGAAAATTGAAAACTGTGTTGAAATGTGCGACAAAGTCAAAAGCTATTCGCGACCCTTGTTGAGATATCTGTTTACTATTTTTGATTTGATATAATGACGAGACTTTGCATCAGTTGTTGTTGTTGTCGTTGTTGTCGTTGTTGTCGTTGTTGTTGTCGTTGTTGTCGTTGTTGCTGTTGTCGCTAATGTTGTCGCGGCGGCTGTTGCTGTTGCTGGCAGAACACGGCGACAATGTCCTAGAACAGAACACCATCTCTCATCGCATTTGACATAAAAAGCATAATTGATTACACGCACACACACACACATACACACACGCACACTGGTAAGCTGGTGGTGGGCGTGGCATGATGAATTGTTCAAAATATATATGTGTGTGCGTGTGTGTGTGTGTGTGTGTGAGAGGACTAACTGCTTATGAAACGTCATTCAATTATAGCTTACTTAATGCGCAACATTTGCTTCCATTTGTACCCAAAAATAAACAAATGTGAACGCTTCAGTCGAGCGTGCTCGACTGTGAGAGACCTAGCAGTTGGGCCCTTGGATATTTGCCAATGCGCTATGGAAACTTTCACCATTTTGTTGTAAACAAATACAATTTGAAAGTTGCTAAAATATTATGATAATGGCGATACCACGCCAATTTTCTTAGATAATTTTCTTATTAATATTATATGCCCAAATTAAGAAACTAAACCCTCAAACTACATTAGTTCTAATGTTGTTAGTTAATTATATACTCTATTTTAAAGGTGACACTTTTGTTGCGACAAATTTATAAGCCTTATTAACTTTTAAATACCGGGCTGCAAAGATAAAAAAATTGCATTGGCCTGCGGGCCAAATGTCATTAAAAGTGGCGCCCCCTGTTGGCCAGCAGCCGGAAAATTATGGCCCGATTGTGTGTGTCAGTGTATGTGTGTGCATGTTTATGTCTGTGTGTCTGTGTGTGTGTGTGCGTGTGTGCGTGTGTGTGTATGACTCTGAATGTATGAGCAGAGTCAAAAGTCAATTGGCTGTTTGAGATAAAGTATTCACAAGTATTCAAGAGTTATTCACTGTGAATATTTGAATACTTCAGCAGCTACTGCATAAATGAGTGTCTGTAAATATTCAATGTCTGCGTGTGTGTGTATGTGTGTGCTTTGAATATTCACACTCACTTTGGTACCGTGAATAAATGCTTAATTATTTGTGGCAACACGACGGCATTCACAGTTAACTGAATACACTCATACGCCAGTTACACTAAATAGCTATCTTCTGAATCAGAGCACAGCCCATTTTCACCTCTCCCCCTCCACCACGCCTCTCATCTCTTCTGCTCTCCCCCTCTCTCTCTCTCTCTCTCTCTCTATATCGCCATCTCTTTCTTTTTTGGACTGTGCTTAGTTAACTTAGTCAACTGGCGCCAAACGTCAAACAGCGGCCATATCCGGAAGTTGCGCGCCAACAGGAAGTGACCCCCATTGCATGTGTGTGTGTGTGTGTGTGTTTGTTAGAGTGTGTGTGTGTGCAAGAGAGTGTGTGTTCAGCAAAATGTTTTAATTATGTTGAAAATGCGCACAGCCATTTTTGTTTCAAGGTATGTAGTTTGTTTTGGGCGCAGCGTCAGAGGTCAGAGGGGAAGGGGCAGAGACAGGGGCAGGGTAAGGGGCAGGTTTGGCAACGTGGCAAATTAATGTAAAACAAAAAGCTGATTTTTTTTTTTGTTGGTTTTGTTTTGTTTAGCTTCCGGTGCAGAGAGAAAATCAGAGCATCGAATGGACGCGTTCTATTGTGTCCATGTGCGAATGTGCGTGTGTGTGTGTGTGTGTGTGTGTGGGCGTTAACTGCATGTGGGCGTGACCATTGTGCTGGGCAGTCACAGTGCATGTTGTACAAGTTTTATAACCCAGCACGAGATGACAATGCAAGCTGCAATTATTTAACTTGATTTATTTACGTCAGTCAACAAACTGAGAATGCTAAGGGCGCAACTGACAGGGAGGCGTGGCAAGGTGATGCGGTAGGGGAGGGAGGAGGGGGAGGGGGGTGAGCATAAGCGGATGGTTGCGTTTCAAGTGCCTTGGCAATGGCATAATGAAGCGGGCCGCAATTTAATTAGAGCAACATCCACTTCACCTGGCAGCAGCAGTTGCTCAAATGACAAAGCAAACGACGTCGACAGCGACAACAACTCGAGTGTAGCTGGTGCAACAACAGCAACAACACCAATACCAACACCAACTACAACAACATTATTACAAGGATTGGTCAAGTGCCTCATTTTGTTTATGATGCAAACAAAATGACGGCCAGGACAGCCAAGTGCCACTTTCAGCTCCGTCAATATGAGAAAGAGAGCGAGACAGCGAGAGCATAGGAGTGGGAGTGCGAGTGCGAGTGCGAGTGGAAGGAGGAGAGAGTGGATAGATGATGAATCCCTAGTCTGAAGAGCTATAACGATGATAACAAGTTACGCGCGGACAAGCGCTGTCCAAGCGGAAGCGACCAAAAACTGCAATTTAAGCAGACGCAACTGCAGTAAGGGACAAGGGATGCAAGGGACAAGGGATGGCAAGGGGTAGGAGTGGGGGGTAGGATGGGCAAGGGAGCAAAGAGGCAAGGAACTAGACAGCAAGCGAAATAAAAACTGCTCATCATAACAGACTATGAAATAAAGTAAACGCATTAAAAGATATAATTTCAAATAACAACGCGAAATTTGAAGAGGGTAAGTAGGATGAGGAAGGTGGAAAGAGAAAGAGAGAGAGAGAGAGGGGGAGAAGAAGTTAGCATGTAGAAGATATTGGGAAAATGTAAAGATACCGGAATACTGGTCGGTTGAGAAGTTGAGAGGAAGAAGATAGATAAAAGAAAGAAAGAGGAAGAAAGGGGAAGAAAGGGGAAGAAAGGGGAAGAAAAGGGAAGAAAGCAGGCAAGAAAATATAAGAGAGCAGGCAAGAAGAGAAGTATGTTAGAGAGACGTGATGGAAGAAAGAAATAGGAACATGAAGAAAGACAGGAAGAGCAAGGGCGACCGAGAGATGTGCGGAAATGAAGTGGAAAGAAGAGAGACAAGAAGAAAGGAAAAGAGAGTTGGAGTCAGGAATACCGTTTCAATTATGAGAGCGGACGGTAAAAAGGAGGTAGACAGAAAGGTATAACTGGAAGGAAAGCAGTGAAGTAGACAGGAAGAAAGACAGAAAAGTAGGACAAGGAACGGAGAACTAAAAGTAGAAATAGAAGAAAGTTGAGAGAGGGGCAGATAGAGAGACTGGGAGTGTAGAAGACAAACAATTGAGATAAGAATAGGTTGCAAAGATGGAGAAAGAGCATCTGAAGCAGATGTTGGAAGACTCTAGCTAAGAAAAGCAAGGAGTGAGGTAAGATTAAACGACAAGGACGGAGGACGCAGGCACAGAAGTAGGACGGGATGCAAGGAAGGGGAACAAGGACACTAGTAGGGAGTCTAGGATTTAGGAAAAGGTGACATAACAAGAAGACACGAATGGGTTGCCAGTGTAGAGCAAGAGCGTCTGGTGGAGATTCAAAGAGACACCCAAGGTGAAAGAAGAGACTGAAAGGCATTGGAAGGATAGAAGAATCTGGAGTAGGAGCCTTGAATTGAATGCTAAGGAAACTTAAAGAGTTGCAAAGTTATGCGGCCAATTGGGTAGACCGTTCGACGAACAGGCCATCAATTTAAATTTCTCTATTCGGTTATCTCTCTGTGATATATGTTTGTATGTATCTGCATGTCAGCTGTATAACGGTGCCCAGCCTTCAGGTCAACCCGAACTAGGAAAAAAGAAGAAGCAGAAGAAGAAGATGCAAAACAGAAAAACATTTGTGCCCTAGAAACTTTCAGCTTCAGTTGGCTTTCCATCTTTGGGGTTTCAGTTTCTGTTTCTGTTTCAGTTTCTTCTCGCTTTCGCTTTCGGTTTCTTTCCCCAGCTCGGTGTTCTGTGCGAGTGCTCATGATATATGGGCGTATTATGCCGACAACGATGAGGACGACCTAACGGTTTAGCATCATCATCTAAATACACAGACATTACGACGGGCAAATGAGAAAATGCGATGGCGCTGACGCACGGTGCGTATGAGCAATAAATTTTTAAGCATTCGCCTTACACAAAAAAAAACCGGTAGGCAACACAATAAGTGAAAGGGACAGCGAAAGAGGAAGAGGGATAGAGAGATGGAGATAGAGTGAAAAACAGAGGCAATACACACAAATCACAGCAGCAGCTGTGACAGAAATCAACTGCCAAGGCGATGGCAAAGTCAGACAGGCTGGCAGGCTGAGACTATAACTGAGACTGAGAAGGAGCCTAAGTCCTAGAACCTGCCATGACTGAGGCAGCTGAGGCAGCAATGGGGTCGTGTGTCACCTGCATGTTGTTGTTGCTGCCGTCGCCTTGCCAGACACAGACAGCAGCAGTCCAAAAATTGTCGCTCTGTGTGGATTGCAGGCCACAGAAATGCACAAGACGATTGCTGTGAACTGCTGACAAGGACAATGTGGCATGCAAAGGGGGAAAAGTGAACGGAGGAATACGCATAGACCAAGACGAGGTTGAAGACGAGAACGTAAACGAGGACGTGAACGAGGACGTGAACGAGGACACGGGCACGGCAATCGAAGCAGGCAACCAACTGCTGCAAAATAAGTAGACAATGAGCCGAAATGCCAACCAAAACGAGCGTAAAGCAAAAACAACTAGTAAGAATGGCTGCAGTCGAGCGAGCTCGACTATAACAGGCTCTGTACGTGTTGTGTACAAACTATAAATTATGGCACAAATCAAAAATTGTTAAATACGCAATGAAATTAACTAATAGCCTATTTCCACGGCAGCACATTCGGCACATTCGACGCCATTTTCATCATCCGTCCCGAATGTGGACTTCACTTCAGTACAAAATCCGAATGATCATTGTGACTCATCCAAAATGAATGCCCCGATTTTTTGCCAGTAGTTTCAGTATTTTTTTTATCAAACACCCGATGTTTATCGATATACTCGTGGAAAAAAAAGCAATCATCACCAAACCCAGGTGTTTTGTTCAATAAAAACAGTTGCCATTTAATTTTCGCCAATTATAATTTCAATATAAATATAAAATTGTTGTTATTGTCAGCTTTTTATTATATGTGCACAGAAATCGATTGATTTATTCTGCTGATATGGCAAGTGCTTTGAATGTGTCACATTTGGTCGTGGAAAGCCAAAAATGAGCCACATCGAAATGTGCGCGAATGAGCCAAATGTGAGTGGTCGTGGAAATAGGCTATAAAATATATTAGATCTCGTCTCTTCATTTTTTTTTTTTTAAATTTGCGTAAAACGAATTCGAGGCGGAAAAAGGTAAGCTGGCTCTGCTTAAACTACAGAGGAACCGACATGCCAAATTTGGTGCTTCTAGCTCTTATGGTCTCTGAGATCAAGGTGTTCATATAGACAGATTTATCGACTTTATTCAGAATATTTTTAATTTTTTAAACATAATATAACTCTTGTACATTTTGAAGCGCAGGGTCTAAATACGAAGCAGAAACGAAAGGATAACGCTGCAAAAATGCGAAAGCAATCGCAAAAAAGTAGGCAACATTAAAAACGCACCCAGGACTGCAAAGAAGGACAGGAAAAGCGAATGGAAATGGGAGTGAGAGTGGTAGTGGGCGTGGCCATGGCTTTGGCACCAGCAAACCTGCAGCACAGCACGCAGTCAGGCACAACAATAGAAAGACAGAGACAGCTTGATAGCAGCAGTAATAGAGAGAGAGAGAGAGGGAGCTAATGCTGTGACTAGAAATCGAACTAGACGCTGTTCATAAATAAGAGAAGCAATTGATCAGCCTTCCCTTGCACCACCCCTCTTTGTGTGTGTGTGTGTGAGTGTGTGTGAGTGTGTGTGTGTGTGTGTGTGTGTGTGTGTGTGTGTGTGTGCGTATGAGAGAAGCTAATAATGTTGCTCAATTTGAAACGTTGATGTCGATGATTATGTTGATGACACAGCAACAACAGCAACAACAACAACAACAAGAGCAGCAGCCACTTGAGGACACAGCTTGGAGCTCGGCAAACTAGAAATGCAGAGCACATTGTTAACCCCACTTCATTGGGAATGCTAATCGCACTCATTACACCTAATATGCATGTAATAATAGCAAAATCAGCAGCAACAACAACAACAACAACAACATAAGCAAGAGCAGATGTCGAGCATGTGAATGAGATACTGAAAACGGCGGCGTCTCAATAAAAATGATGATGCCACATACACAAGAAGCATACAACAGAAGCAACGAAACTATGAACTAATCTCAAATGAACTGAAAATAAGTGAGCTAATATCTCATGATCAAGAAATAACATGATTTTACATTTGGCAAAAAGCCAACTGAAAAATTGATAACACTTAAAGCAATACACTTTCTAATCAATTAAAAAATATATACATATTGAGATATAGTAAAAAAGTTGCTACATCTTAATCGATTTACAAATATTATTAATAAATATGAAATCCTTCTACATTAAGTGACTTAACTACAAACTTACCTATACTAAAAAGTATCTTCAGCGGCATATCGTTCATTATATTATATTATAATAATAATTCTACATTCAAGGCTACTACATTATTTTTATTATTTGTATCTTTAATTTTTAATGAGTATATTCTATGAACTTCGTATAATTTAGTTTGATAAATAGTTTAAAATACAAAATTTATAAATTATATTCAATACATTTCTTTTAAAATATACATTACTTTTAGCTTTAAGCCAGGGACCGTAACTGTTATAAGTTTTAAAAATAAAAATTGCAGCTTAACAATTATGTCCAAGCTATTATTTAAAAGTTACGAAATAACCCTTTTTTTTTTTTTTTTTTTACGTAAAAAATAATAAATTATTTTTGATTTTTTTCAATAAAAATTTAAAATAAGTGTTATTTTTTTTTTTTTTTTAAATGTCACAAATAAGAGCTACTTAATAACTTTTAAATAAAAATCAAACAAATAAAAGTTAAGTTGAACCAATTGGTGTATTTAAAAAAATTTAAAAATATTCCGTAAACTTAAACTGTTTTAGGTTTGACTTATTTAATTCACAAAACTTAAAGAATTCTGTATAAATTTGTTTCTCAATTACAATATCCAACAACTATTTTGTAGTAATTTAAAGGTTATTATTTCAGTACATACCCATTTAAGTCTTATAATAATATGTCTTATACGACTTAATGTGCTCCTCTTTGAAATTAGCTTGCAGCGTTTATGAAGCGATTATGTGCTTAACTTTATGATGTTAACGAACACTATTAAGTGTGCATAAGCAATCAGTAGTCTCATAACATAACATATATATATATATTTAACATAAATATTCACACGACGGCAGCAGCACTTTTAAATATGTGAGTTAGCAGACATACATATGTAATTTTACATCGAATGGACCTGTTAAACTTAAGAGTTGAAATGCTGTTAATGCTCTGTGACTTTTAACAGTCTAAGAAATTGCAAATTTAATTAACACAGCGCCAATTTTCAAGGACTTGAAATGGTTCAGTGACATGTTGCAAGTTCCCTGATAAAGTTGATAAGCCCGACAGCTGACAGCTGGCAACAATAACAACAAATGGTGGTGAAGGAGGGGGTGGGGGGCACATACATTGTTGCTGTTGGGGTCGTGCCTGTTTGACTGACATGCCGCGAGCGCCGCCTAATGAGCGCTCATAATGAGCGGCGACGTCAGGGAGGTGGCAAATGGGGGTAGAGGGCTAAAGGTTAAGGGTTGGGAAATTGAGAGAGAGAGAGAGAGAGAGAGACAGAGAGTGAGTGAGGCATGCTTGTCGGCTGGGGATCTGTCATGACTGGTGAATGACTGGCAGTGGCAATGGCTAGAGGCAAAATGGGAGGTAGGACGACGGAGGTCGAGGTTCGAGGGTCGAGAGTCGGAGATCGGAGGTTGCAAGGCTTTCATTGTTGCTCTGCTAACGGAAGTTGTCAGCCGCCGTTGACGAAAAATCGAATTTTCTCCCCTCTCTCTATTCTTTTTTTCCTCGCAATGCATTTAATATGAAAAGACAACAGGCGAGGACAGGGACAGACCGGGACAAACGAAACCTTGCGCTGTCAGCCGAGCCAAGCCAAAATCAGGCAAGGCACCAGGCTAAAAGCAGATGGCAGAAGGCATCAGGCTGGCAAGGACAATGCCCAAGCGAGCGTCTTAAACGCTGTCAACGTTGGCTTTTTGCTTCAAGTGCCAGGCAAGCACGTTGAACATGAGGATGAGCATGAACATGAGAATGAGAATGAACATGAGAATGAGAATGAGAATGTGAATGAGAATGTGAACGTGAACGAGCATGCGACTGCAAATGGGAATAAAACTACAGATAGGGTATGACTATGGCTCTGAGTCTGAATCTTTGTCTAAGGCGAGTTCTCTCTTTTTTTTTACGATCATTTAACTTAGTTTAGGTGTCCCACAAATTGTCTAACGCTTTAATGAAGTCTAGGCAGAAACAATGAAGTATATACTTATTATTGCTTCTTCAACATTTTGAAAACCGAATCAGAGACCCAGTTTTCATTCCAAGTTTGCTCTAATTTTATTCACAAAAAGTATTTTCTCAATTACTTTCAAATTTTCATGATTTTACAGACAATTCAGAGTTTAGCTTAAGAAAATAATATTATTGCTTTTTTCACATATTTTAAATTAAAGCCTTAGTTAAATTCAAGATACTAAAATCTTATTTTTAGATTTTATAATATAGAAAAGATGGAATATAGAAAGATATAGAAAAGATATACATGTAAAAGATTCGAATAATAGCATGTTGTTTCTTAAGACGTCTGAACTAAACTCACCTGGTAGGATCGCTAAAAACAATAGCAAATCTTGCAAAACCAAAAATTAAAAACAATTGCTGAGAGCCAAATGCATGGTGCAATTAAGAATTGTGTACTTGGTTTAAGAAAATCCGGAATAACCGTACTTCCGATATCGCATTGATTTTAATTTATATCGAAATCCGGATTATTTTTATTCTGTGTGCTTATCTTTAAATTGTCATTAGGAATCTACGGGTTTCAGCAAGGGTATCAAATCTGCAACGTGCTGTAGAATTCGTTTCTTTCTTGTTTCTTTATTTTCTTCTTTATTCTTCCCCTTCGGGTGGCGCCAAGTGTGCGGCTGTTTAAATTGACACTTGGCATCTTTTGTTGCATCAAAAACGTGTCGTCGACGTCCTCGAGCTCTCGTCCTGCCACATGGTGCATGCCACATGCTACCTGGCTTGGCCTGCAGGCAGTTAGAGTCCACTGTTGGATGTCTTTTAAATATTTGACAGCTCGAGGATGGCCGGGGCAGGTCGCGTTTTCTTTATTTTTTTTCCTTTTTCTTTTTATTTTTTTTTTTTATTTTTTGCCAACCTCGTTGTAAAGACGTTGCACACATGACATTCTACCAAATTACTTCCGAAATGCTTTTCACGCCCTCAACGCTCATTTGTTGCCTTTTCATCAGCTTTGTCTGTGCCTCGACTTCTGTCTCTGTCTCTGTCTCTATCTCTGTCTCTGCTTGGAGCTGAACTGTGTTGCAGCTTTAACCTGAACACACATTTTGGCCGTAAACTCGTAATTAAATTGTTAAGTTGTACGAGAATTGCACACTTAAAAGCTGCAGCAAGCAATCTTTTACAACTGCACATAAGCCCAAGCTCTTAAGTTCTTAACTTAAGTTTGTAATTCACAAGCGGTTAAAGCAGCTAATAAGACTAAGGACAACAAAATTATGTCTTTGCCTCTTTAATTTATCCCTTTTGAACTAGTCGAAGTTGTATTTAATGCCCAATAAGCAACTAAGCTTGGATCGATGTGCTTTATTCTTAAACCAGTTTGAAAATCATTTGTATTGCCTCGTCTAGGTTATTCAAGGACAACTAAGGGAAACAGGAAGACAACAAAAAAAAAATACAAGATGAGCCTCAAATAATTAATTGAATTAAGCGTAACACAGTAAGCACAATATGTATGCGCCCCAATGCCATTTTGCGACGGGGAAATTGCGAGTCGAAAAGAACTTTGCATAAACCTCAAAGCGCCTTTGAGCCACGTAAACAAATTGAAATTCAGAAAATGTTTATGCGCCTGGAACAATTTTTCATTTTAATATTTTTATTACTATTATAATAATTTTTCTTTTTTGCTCTCGTCTTCAATTTTTACCAAACAATTCAATTTGCTCCGAATGATGCCCAAAACGCAAATGGTAATTAAAATGAATTTGCATAAGAAAATAAGAAGAACTAGGAAAACAAAAAGCGAAACAAGTGATGCCCAAAGCATCTTACTTGGATTTAAGCAAACTTTTGCCTCATCGTTATAAACAAAGTGAATAAGAAGAAGGTATGAATCGCGACCCACTGAATACCCTGCAAAGTGGTTGTTGAGTAATATGTAAATAACAGAGAGAATTTGAGGAAAGATTGGGTGATATTGCAGTTAAGTTGAACTATAAAGAAATATATAGAGAGAAAAGGAAAGAGAGATTGAATCACAAGTAAAGTGAAAATGAGTAATTCAGAATTAATGCCAATATTGAGTGTTAAGCAGTCGATTATACTTTCCTTTCAAAGAGAACTTGTGCAATGAAATCTTGTTAATTTCTGAGTAATGTGATTTTATAATTGTTCTTCTCAGAGATTCAAAAAGGCTAAGAATGAGATTCACGTAACAGTGAAGGGTATTAATGAGTCGATTATGCTTAACTTTTACTTTAAGCTTTCATTCTACAGCGACCTTTTGTGGCCAAATCTTGTTAATTCTTAAGAAATTTGTTGTCGTGCCTATTGTATGTATTTTTTTTCTTTTTTTTTACAACAATAAAGACAATTTTTTTGTTAAGAAGCTAAAAATAATAGAAAAAAAAGCAATACAGACACAAACTAATTAAATGTTTCGCAAATGTTTTATATATACTTTCAGGACACAAACAGACGATAGAAAAATAGCGGGGAAAGACAGACAAGGAGAAGGAGAAACAGAGAATGAGAGTGAAGCAGCAGCTGGAGAAACATAAGAAGGATCAAGAAACACAAGGAGCAACAGTGGAGGCCACCAAAAACAAAAACATTTAAAGAATTTTAATCGAATACTGCCAAGCAACAAATATATGTATTTACAAGATAATATATACACACATAAATATAAATGAATCAATAAATAGAGAAAAAGAAAGTTATAGATTATATAGGAAATATACCAACTAGAACTCGCAACAACAAAAAAAAAACAAACAAACAAGCAAACGATACAAATAACATGCAACTAATTAAATATAATTTAATTTAATTGAAATTAACATTAATTGCATTAAAAGTAACCAACCAACAACAATGGGCTATCGGAAACTAAACGAATCGAATTAATCGAATCAATGTAATTGAATGTGAAAGATGCAAACACATTTCTAACAACAAAATAAAATGTAAATAAATGCTGCCAATTCAATAACAACAACAACAACAACAACAACCACAACTGAGATGCATAAAACGCACAACAACAACTATAACAAAATTATAAATAATTATAATAATTATATTAACAACAACAAGAACGGTGAAGAAGCAAAGGAATTGCAACTTTGCTGTCTTGCCACAATTTATTGCAGCTGCGCCTGCGCCAAAGGCAACAATTGCAACAATTGCAACAACTGCAATAATAGTAATTGTACCAGCACTGGCTATTAACAGTTAGCACTCACTGTACAATTGTAACAGCTACAACAACGTCGCTGCCACGCCCACAACGCTAGAGACAAGCGCGCAGAGGGAAATGAGATGAAGTGGTTTCAAGTGACCATAGATATGATTCTTGTGCTTTCATTTATATCAAGTAAGTACCCCCATCCCCTATATTTATTAACCCCCCCCCCCCCCCCACCCACCATCTTACTATCAACACTCGAAGCGACTGTCCTCGACCCAATCTAATGCAAAGACCCATCCCTTCAAGTGGTTACTCAAACAAAGCCACGCAAAGGACTTGAAACACAAAACAATCGGCTGACATTGCTCGACATCCTCTCCACCTCTCCATGTCTCCATATCCCCATATCCCCATCTCTCCATCTCTCACTGTGACTTGCTGTCCATTCAACCACTCAAGTGGTTCGAGTTAGCAGCTCCAAAAGCTGTAGAAGAAGGACAACCATGCGATGCCATGGATGCGATGGCTGAGTTGCCAGGGCTGCATAACGTGGGCTTACCACGCTTTTATTGCATCAGCTTAATTCGGGATCTCAGCATTTCTGACAGCCTCCAAAGACCCAGTTAAACTTTAAGCACTGCAGCTGCACCGACCATGCAACACCCTTCCCTTGTACACCTTCAGAAAATATGTTCTTGTTAAGTTGAATGTTCAAAGTACAGAAAGAAAATACATATATTATATAATATCCTTTAAGGTAGTAAAATCAATGCTCTCTAGTTAGAGTATACATAAAATCTCAGTTTAAAAAATTACTAGGTCCGCTATTTTCCGCCAACTTATTCCTTACTTTGTTTGCAAGTTTCTAAGGAATGAAACGCAATTATCTAAATGATATTGATATCGATATAAATTCCAATTGTTTTTAATCTCAAATTTATTAAGGTCCTACACATATAATTATATTCTATTAATATCCAATATACATTTCAAATCATTAGTACATAACTTGATTATTTCCCTTAATTGTCTAAGTCCCTTGCTGGGACAACAATAAATAACAGCCGAATTTCGGAAATCCCCTTCGAATATATTATCCAAAAGTCTGGATTTTAGCTGCTTGGTATAAAGCCCATATATTTTTTGATACATATTAAAGTTTTAAGTTCTCTTTTCGAATGCAATATTAATTAACTATACTATTGAATTGTTTTCTAAATAATCTCACTCTTAACAAAAGATAATTTTCCCATTTTTTGCAAATAATGTGTACAACTTCCATCAGAAATCTTCATCAGGTGTGTTCCAAAAATCTCTAGAGTTTTTGAAAAGAATTGCTTTTGAAAACAACCGTTCGAAATGACGGTGTTCTTTAGATGTCAGAGATTTCGTTTTTTTGAACATATTTCGAAGTAAAAAAAAAACGGATTACTTACAGCTTAAGCAATATTTTGTATAGTTAATAAAATTATAATAATTATATAATTTTAAATAATTATATTTTGTCACTTCTCTCAACAATTTTTTGGAAGCAATGCTTGCTTGCTTTCAGGAACCCCAACAATTGCTTTGGGTTGCTTTGGCGCTGTTAAGGATTTGTAGAACACCTCTGAATGAACTCTTATTTTCTAAACTTCTTTTAGCCGAAACACTACTTTTATGTAAAAGTCATAAGGATAATTATTGCCAAACCAAAATGAATTCCATAAAAAATTCTATGTTTTCGATCAATATAATAATATACCAGAATTGACTTAAGTATCTTTTAAAGAATTCTCCTTTTATTACATCCAATAAGTAGATTAAACAATTCTTATAGACATTAAATATAATATTATATTATATATATAGTTCGGCTGCCAAGAAATATAAGTTCCTTAAAGAGAGTTTTAATGTGTTTTTAACTCTTTAATAAACTTAATTTCCATCGTTTTTCGCATCGTCTTCATTTGAGTGCTAATCATTCATTTATCTGTATTCG
This sequence comes from Drosophila phalerata, assembly GCA_951394115.2. Classification (NCBI taxonomy): domain Eukaryota; kingdom Metazoa; phylum Arthropoda; class Insecta; order Diptera; family Drosophilidae; genus Drosophila; species Drosophila phalerata. Next base: position 36,973,477 of record OX596006.1, read on the forward strand.
TAATCGTATTGGGATTCGTATTTGTATTCGTGTTTCGTATGCGGCACACGCACGTGTGGGACCTACAATTTCATATGCCCCGCCCCGCTCAAAAAAGGGGCAGGCAGGGTATTAGCAGATTGGGAGACATGTTGTCTGGACGCATTCGAAATGGAAAGTGCAAATGAAACCGAGTTGGGACATTGGACGTGGATATGTACATGAAAGTAGACGTGGACGTGGACGTGGACACTAACAGCTGACAACTTGAAGGACGACGGACGATGAAAATGGAAAGAGAGACAGCGACAGAAGCTGGCAGAGTCACAGTTACGACACGGACTCGGAATCGGACTCGGACTTGGACTCGGACATGAGTGTGAACGCAGACTCGGACTCGGACTCGGACTTTGTCTATGCTTCAGTTTCAGTTTCAGTTTTTAGCGGCATCTACAAAATGAGGCCGCAGCTGTGGCAAGCAAACGTTTTGTCTGCTGCACAGACGGAAAAACTAGCACAAAACAGCCACGCCCACACCCACGCAACTGCCCCAAACCCACACACACACACACACACCCACACACAAGAGCAGCCTGGCCTCAGCTGACCTAATCCTTGCCACGCCCCCCACAACCTCCTGTCCGACAAAGTCGCCAACGCCTTTTCTGTGCGTGTCGTCGATTTGATTTTCACTTTTTATGCGCGTCGCGTCGCCAAGGCCGACAGCGCAGTTGACATCGCAGTCGCAGCCGCAGTCGCTGTCGCTGTCAGTGTCGACGTCAACGTCGACGTCGACGTCGACGTCGCTGCCAACAGTGCGTTTAATGGCGCGGCAGAAACAGAAGCAGCAACTGAAGCAGCTTCAGAATCCGAATCAAAATTAGAACCAGAGACTTTTCCATTGCCTTTGATCATCTGAGACTCGACTGCAATTATGGGCAATTCTTGGGCAATTCTTGAGCCTTGAGCCAGAGGCCACACAAAACGAAGCCCACAGTCCACAAGGATTTGAACTCGAGGACCTCTTATTGCGCATTTATTGTACATACTTATAGCTGTACACCGAAAGAAACCTTTCCAAAACTCGAGTTGAAATTTCAATATGATTTAGAAAGAAAACATATTTTTGATTTGACTACAATAATATTTAAAAAAAAAGACTTCTTTCAAATAAGTCAATTAACTTTACAAATTTCGAGATCAAACTTTTGACATAGTTAAGGATTGATTTTATTCTGTTATCCCTGTCTTTATTTATCGGTGTAAATAATGGGAAAAAATGTTTTTCTCGGATCGTAAATAAAAATGCAAAAGTGTACATAAATCTTAAGTCTTCAGTTTTGTCGAATTGTAGCTGTTGTTGTGGCATTCACACGCGTATTTACCGCTCGTTTGTTGCCATTCGCTTTGCTGTGGCATTTTGGTTGCGCCTTAAACAAGCATCGAATTTCTTTCGATTTAAAAAGCCATAAATTTTGAAAACATGAAAACCGCTTCCGTATCTTGAGCTGCCTTCGGGCAAGCAATAAGAATCACGGCAGCAGCAGCAGCAGCAGCAGCGACAGCGACAGTGGCAGCAGCTGAGGAAGCAGCAGAGGCAGCGCCCAAAAGCAGGCAACACAATTTTTCATGTCATCATTTTGGCTGTCCAGCAGACAACGCAGTAAACATAAATAAATAGCACTAAAGCATGCCACACACATACTCATATATTTTTATAAATACGTACAGAGATACAGAAAGAGAGGGAGAAAGAGAGAGAGAGAGCACATCAATAGCTGCTGCAAATGGCTGCTAATGCAGCAGCAACAACTGCAGCAATTTTTACAGCGTCGCCGTCAGTTGCCACGCTCCAGTTTCCGCTTTGTGGCCATTAAACGAACCACACACTCACACTCACACACACACACACACACACACACACACACACACATAAACACCCATCTACACTCATAGTCCCACATAGAGTGGCGATTCTTTTTTTTTCTCTACTTTGCTTTGCTTTCTTGGGATGGAGTGCAAGTAACGCCCCTCACAACAGACAGACGACAACTCAAAGCACTTTTCCACTTTCCCACTTTTCCACAGCCAACGGCAACTTCGTTTTGCGGTAACACTGCACAGCAAGGGATGCCGTTGCTTTGGCACCTAACAGACAACGACTGAAGTCAGTCAAGTTAATGCCTCAACGCAGCTGACACTATCCAATTTGTTACTTAGTCTTGTGGCACATTCGAATGTGCCACATAATAGAATTACATATACTAAAACATAACAGTTAAGCTATATAAACTATCAATTGTTATATTGTTTTAATCAAATATGCGGTGAATTTATAAGACTTAAAAATATATAAAACACTTAAGATACGCAAGCAATTTATTAAAAAATATAAAATGCAAGACTGATATATATTTATTAAAGTCATTTCAAGCAATTCAAAACACTTATATTTATATTTATATTTATATTTATATTTATATTTATATTTATATTTATATTTATATATATATTTATATTTATATTTATATTTATATTTATATTTATATTTATATTTATATTTATATTTATATTTATATTTATATTTATATTTATATTTATATTTATATTTATATTTATATTTATATTTATATTTATATTTATATTTATATTTATATTTATATTTATATTTATATTTATATTTATATTTATATTTATATTTATATTTATATTTATATTTATATTTATATTTATATTTATATTTATATTTATATTTATATTTATATTTATATTTATATTTATATTTATATTTATATTTATATTTATATTTATATTTATATTTACTATCAGTTTAGATATATTTATATTTATTACATTGTCGCAGAGTGTGTCAGCTTCGAACTGTCTTTTATTGTAAACTTATCTCGTAAGTTAGCTGTCCGACTGTTTTATCTACTGCTCCGGCGGATGGCTGAATGGATTGTGGGTAGAAGGGGGTGCTAGGGGTGCTAGGGGTGCTGGGCGTTGGGGGGTAGTGAAATTGCACACTCAGCTCCCTCTATAGCATTTGTAATGCAATTGCCACGCCCCTGCGGCTGCACTTACGTGGCGCTAATATAGAAAAGTGAAGTGCTACGACGACGCCACTTGGCAAAATGGGGCGTGCCACAGCCTCCCTGCCAGCCTCCACTCCAATTGCAGCGCCCCAAAATGCTGTACGCCCACTTTTGAGCACTGGCAGTGCGACAAATTCATTGCAGTCGCATTCTGCAATGTCTGCAACGTTGTCTTCATGGCCAACATCCTCGACGCGTCGTCGTCGTCGTCGTCGTCGTCGTCTGCCCGCTTCAAGTGCAGGAGGCAGCATCAGAATTTGGGTCGCCAGCGTCGACGTTGACGTCGACGTCGACGTCGACATCGACGCTGCAATTTTTGGCATGATTCATGACCGCAGCTGCGACGCTGTCGTCTACGCGCAACTTAACAAACACAAACAGGCAAAAATAGTGTGTGCAATGAGGAAAGAGAGATAAACTGCTAGACCACATTCAGCCAGAGAGACAGAGAGAGGGAAAGTAAAAGAGAGAGAGAGAGAGAGAGAGAGAGAGGGCAGCTTAGCTTTGTGACCAGCATTCATGCCACATTGGGCAGCAATCGAAGCACTTACATTAAGGACATGAGGCGAGAAAAACACAAAAAAATAATGTCGAAGACTAAATACTCTATATATAAAAAGTGCGATTAGATTTACATAGATATTTACAGACGACTCTGGATATAGTAATCTAATTTTTGTTTGTTTACTATATAATAGTGATATAGTAGATATTTTTGTGAGTTTCATATTTTGATTTTAACTTTAAGTTGTTTAAAAAAAGAAATGAACCATTTCAGCAATCCACACTTTATAATTAATATTTTTCGCTAAACTTTTTGATTATAAAAATAGTTTAAAAATTGTACTTCATAAATAAATATAAATGACATAGAATAAAAAATTGTTATTATAATTTATGTGAATTTTGAATGTGTTGAAATCAAAGAGTATTTTAATATTAATATTCTATATTAGTCAACAGCTGATCGAAGTTGCAAATTGCATTCGTATTTGATGCATCCTTGCTGCATCCGAGCAACTTTCCACATCTTGAGGCATCTTCAACTCGTGGCATCTGCAATTTATTAAAATTTCCTCAGCGAATTGTGCATCATAAATTCACCACGGGCGTCCATTGTCGCCTTCGACTGCCATTGTTATTGAAAATTTATGAAAATATATATATGTACACACACTCACGCACACACACACACACACACGCACACACACACACGCACACACACACTCTCGCACACTCAGTTTGTCGAGAGGTTGTGTGGTAAATTATTGCAGGCGATGCGAGTTTATAAAGCGAAAGTGCAAATCGTCGACAAAAGCAATGCAAAAACTTTTCACACAGCGACAACATGAGCAACAACAACAAGAACAACAACAAACAGGAGCTGAAAGCAACAGCATATCCAAAGGAAAAGCCCTTGCAACATTTTTCCTCCACTTTTCCACATGCTCCAAAATTGCCGGCCTACTTTTGTCATTGAAATGCGATCAGCGACGACATCGTTGACTTTTCACGGCCAAATTTGAATTGATGGTCCATGTGCGTGTGTGTGTGTGTACGTATGTGTGTGTGTGTGTGTGCGTGTGTGTGTGCGTGTGCTTGTGTCATGCATAAACTTTGCTCCAACATTTGGCTGACTTAGTTTGTTAGCAAGCAAGCGCAAAAGCCATTGAAAACTTTTAGCGCCTAAGTACACTTGCACCATTTGCCCTCTCACTCTCACTCTCTCCCTCGCTCTCTCTCTCTCTCTCTCTCTGTCTGTCTGTCTCTGTCACGCAATTGCTATCTGCCTTACTCATGCTCTTTAATAAACTTTTCAAATGCATGATTGATGATGTGACTCAAAAACCCCGTCACCACCTGCAACTCGAACCACTGACCCGCCCTGAATGTGCCACCACGTTGCAGAAAGCAGGATGCAAGCAGCAAGCTGCAGGCTGCAGGCTGCAGGACGTAGGACGCAGGACGCAGGCAGTTGAAAAGTTTTGCGCCGCGTTTTGTAAACGAGTCGCGTCCTCCAACCAGAGTTGCCAACACGCGCTAATTGTTGTTTGAAAATGCGCCAATGTAATTACACAAATGAAAATGCATTGAGCAGCGGGTTTTGCCCCTTTACCCCTCCCCCCCCCCGCCTCCTTCCCCACTCACCACTCAACAACCAGTCGAGAGGGGAATACACAGGGGGTTTTGGGGGAGCAACTGACAACGCCATTCGATTTGTATGTTGTTTACTGTACTCGTAATTTTGCGGCCTCCTGGCACTGGCAGATTGCATTGTATGAGATGTTCAACTGAATTGAGTCGAGTTGGCAGCACTGAATGCACGAATGCTCTTTGATCTTAATGAATATATACTCGTACTGCGAGTACTCGACTAGCTTGTTTAGCTGTCAATCTCTTGCTTAAATTCATTTCACAACCAACTACTTTATTATATATCTATATACTTATCAAGTCTGCGAACCTCCAAAATTTTGTTAAAGGTTCGGATCAACGGTTCGAACCATTGAGCAAGACATCGGTTCGGTTCGCGAATTGGTTTTTACACCCCATGAGCCCAAGGTTTGGGTTCGAACCTTGGTTCAATTTCATGAAAAAAAATATTTTTATTGTTATACATTTTTCTCCACATTCTGTATATATATATATATATATAAAAAAAAGGTATATATATAAAAAAGAATATATATAAAAAATACTTAAATCAAGCCCAATTTATCTCAAGAATATTTTCATTTTTGGTATACTGTAATATTTGTTTTCAGGCTTCTTTGAATTTTTAAATGTGGTTTTTAATATGGTTTCCATTTTATTAATTTAAGTTTTTTCAACTTGATTTTTGGAATGGAATTGTGTCTCTGTGTAGCTTCGAATGAAAACTGTTTTCTTCTCATATCCTGCAACCAATTAGGCCCATAATCAACTCTGTCACAACTACAATGTTGCGGCAATTAGGACTAAATTTATTTATCATGTACATTGTACAATGTGTCTGACCTGTTTGGCTTGTTTCTAATCTCCAATATCAAAGGACATTTTAATGACAAGAGCAAAAACATAAGTTGTGGAATATCTTAAGCAGATTCTAAGAATGTGCATCAAATCATTTCATGATTGACACCATAAAATATTGAAATTACTAAATTTATAAATTTCAAAAGCAACAGATATCCTTAAAGATAAACTACATAAATGTCTGCAAATATGAAACATAGCAAATACCATAATTCAAATGAATAACTCCTTACTTCATGAAGTATAATAATAATAATTATAAACAAATTGAGTAGACGTCTTTATGTAATTAAACCGAGACAAAAGACTCGCCACAAGCAACATTTAATTATGCTCTTATATGTTAAGTATATTGTGATCTATGCAAGATTTAAAATTAACAATAACAACTCTGAGCACATAACCACAACTAAAACCTAATTTATAAATATGTAAATTTAATATTTGGTATACACTTTCAAATAACTATATTCTGTTTTCTCAAATATGAATCTTAAATTTTGTGGGTGGTTCGAAACTATTTGTATATCACAATTTTTTGGCCGTCAATTTGATAAAAATCGGAATCTTTTAATCAATTTCAGTATTGTCCACAAGTAGGCTGTTGAGTGTATTAATTTTTGAAGTCTACTTTTAAAACGCTGCTCCATTTAAAGTAATAAGTATGAACAATTATTTTTTGCATTAAATTTAGTTCATTAAGTATTCATTTTACATTCAATAAACGTGAACATTTAAGTAAGATATATTAACTTAAATTGTTCTTACCAAGCGCATCATTTAATCGATGAACTTTTTTATCGGCTGGATGTTAGGGTATTTTGATGCTATCACAATCTGTGTGCCAAAATTACATTAGTTTAGTTATTTGGCCTGGCCAAATTACATTTGGAGTTGCATTTTCAATGAATTTGTGTAATTTTTGGTATTTGGTATTTGGCTTTTGGCCTTATCGCAGTTGTTGTTGCACGTTGTAAGTTTATTGTTGCATTGTTGAATTGTTGCATGTTTGCCAGCTGCAAAGCAACAATGCCACAATGCAACAATCAACGAACGAAGCGCTTTAAGTGCTTGCCCTGCCCCCAAATAGGGGCGTGGCCAGTGGCCAGTGGCCAGTGTCTAGTTGCAAGTTGCAAGTTGCCAGTTGCCATTTGGCTGATGGCCTGGCATAGAATTAGGTTACGCGCTGGACAACAAAATGAAGTGAGGGAGAGTGGGTAAAAGAGGGGTAAGGGGTAGAGACCCTTATTCAGGACACTCCTCGACGCGGCCAATGCGTTTTGATAAATGAAGTTGTGTTGTCTGTTGCTGTCGCTGTTTCTGACGCTGCCAAATGAGCCCTCCTGCGGGGGGATGGGTAGGAGGAGGTTCGAGGCACTTTTGGCCCTCTCGTGTAAAAGTGCCACACGTGCCACGCCCCCCGCCCCACGCTTGGTGCCCCGTATGCCGGCACTTGAAAATTATAAGACCCGGGCGCTAAAGAATTGCAATGCCACGGAGCAGGAAGTATGACAAACCGCAAAGGAAGACGAATCATGGCGAAAATAAAGTACAAAAAATAAAGTACAGAAAAAGAACTAGAACTCAAACTAGAAAGAAAACGACAACAACTATAAGGAAAAGAAGGAGAAGCAGATACAAAAAAAATATATATACAAAAAAAGAGGCAACGTTTGTGGCGTTTTCGGCGGAAGTGACAAAAACGAGTTGCAAATGCAACTGCCACACAGACAACTGCAGCTGCAACTGCAACATTTGCATTTATCTTCAAGTTGAGTTTCCTTTTTTCTTGCACTCTCGGCTTATTTATTTACTTTCCACACACACCATGGAAACTTTTTCCATAGTTTTTACTATAAAATTAATTAATAACTCAAGACAAAAAACATAATTTTGCGCCAGGTTTTTGCATGTGTTCGATAAAAAGTGAGCATTGTTTTTTTTTTTTTTTTATAATATTTGTAGACAACAAACAAAATGAAAATCTTTGGCTTTAGTTTAAACATTAATAAACAACTGTGTGATTAAATGTTATTCAAAACTTGTTATATTTAAGTTCAATTAAAGTGTGTAATACGTTAGAATATTGGCTGAAATAAGCTGTGATTCACTGTATGTAACTGCTGTTAGTGACATAATTAACAAGCGGGAAAGGCTATAGTCGAGATACCGACTATATGATACCCGTTACTTACTTAAATATATTAAAAAGTACTTTAAAGAAAATACTTGTTTTGCTCTGAAAACTTTAATTCGCCATAACTGTCGTTCTACATGTCCGATCTTGATGCGATTTAGTGGGATAATAGATAATGCTAATAGATAACGGTAATAATCACAAAAAACGTATTATCTTAAAAACTGTGGGTGTGGTAGTTTTTCGCGATTTGCGGGGGCGGATGGGGGCGTGGATTAAATTTGAAACAAACTTGATCTGCGTGAGGTATATATAAATCTGTGTGCCAAATTTGGTTACTCTATCTCTTTTAGTTTCTGAGATTTCTTTGTTCAGACTGTTTTTCGCTATTTGCGGGGGCGGAGGGGGCGTGGCTTAAATTTTAAACAAACTTGATCTGCGTGGGGTATATAGAAGTCTTTTAGTGAAAGTTTGGTATCTCTATCTCTTATGGTCTCTGAGATCCTTTTGTTCATACAGACGGACAGACGGACAGACGGACATGGCTATATCGACTCGGCTATTGATGCTGATCAAGAATATATATACTTTATAGGGTCGGAGATGCCTCCTTCTCCCTGTTACATACATTCCAACGAACACAATATACCCTTATACTTATTTTTTATAAGTAACGGGTATAAAAATGAACATGAAAATTATACACAATTACAGCAACATAAAGGTCTTACCAAATATACATGATCATAAATGTTAATTAAAATTTTGGTATAATAACATAATAGTTTGATGCTTTTAAATAATTGCCGGAAAAATGCATAATGTTTCCATAGTGCAGAGTGACAAGTCACACACAATGCAGTTGAAAAATTTGTTGCCTGCTTTTAGGCTGATTTTATTCCATTTTTAGCTTTAAGCACTGTGGCAAGTGTCGCCATTTACAAGTGGCACAACGAATTGTCATACCTTGCTATGCCTCTTCCTCCCCTCTCTAACACCCTCTTGCTGTCTTCATCCCTTCGCTTGCATTTTTCATGTTGCACTTGGAGAGCGCATAATGCTCGCTTGCCTCAGGTTTATCATACGGTTGCCTCCTGGCAATACTATCCAATACCATCCAGCCACGTTGCATGCATCTGCATGTCGCCATTTGCCGTTGCAACCTTTGCATAATTTGATGACAGGACTCCCCGATGGCACTAACCCCAGCTAAATTATAAGTGAAGCACCAAAGTTTTGCCCGAAAACACTTTCGTAGCTTTCTAATGCTGCATTTACACTAGTTGATAAACAAGTCAATTTTGATGCCAACGTGGTCAATCCTAGTATAAACAGCGGTCAACTCAGTCAACTGTTGCGTTGACACTGTGAGTGTAAACAAAGTGTAAACGCTTGATATCAACAGTTGAAGTCAAAATGGCCACGTTGACAATGACAATTCAAATTGAAGTTGAAATTTAAATTAAGAAATTAATCAAATTAATAATAAGCCATGATCAAAATGACATTCCAAACCGGTTCGATTTATGACAAGAAAATTAAACGCCTCAGAATCAAGTTTAAATTGTTTTTTTTTTTAACACTAATTATGATATAAGGAGTTTATTAAAACTGAAAACTTGAGATTTAAAATTTTTAAAATTTCAAAGGGGGGAGTATTAGCATCAATATCGAGTTCTAGCAAAAAAAGATATTAACAAAATTTGAATGCAGAATGAATTTAGAGGCCAAACCAAGATCAAAATGACATTCCGCTTGAAATTTGGCTTAGCTTTGACAAAGTTATGACGGTTTGACTTTCGTCGAGCAATTTTCAGGACAAAATTGCGAGTATAGTACAATGTAAATAGTACATAATTACATAATTACATAATTACATAATTACATAATTACTTAATAATTATTATTTAATTTTGAAAATATATCGAAATGTGTATGTGCTTACAACATTTTTAAATTCACACATTAAAGCAAGTTTAATACATCCACAATATCGATGTCAACTCTACAACATTGGCATCGAATATTGTTGTCAACTGGTTTAAACAGCTGTCAATTTTATCGCCAACCCGTTGATAGCCCTTGCGTTGACCAACGTGAAAAGTTGTTAGTTGACAAGCATGTCAACTAATGTAAGCGCAAATAATGCGTTGACCTTGTTGTCATTGTTTGAATTGACGCTGCGTCAACTAGTGTAAATGCACCATAATGGATTCCACTTGCAACAACAACAAAATGCAGCTGAAGAAAAAGCAACATGAGAAGCTGTAAAGATTTCATCACACTGCCATTTGCCATTGACCGTTGCCACACCGTTGTGCAAAACGTAGCTGTTTCTATAATTTAATTTAATTTCATTTAATTTAATCTCAACTCATTTTATACCCAAGTTGCAGCCCACGAAATCAGCGTCATGCAACACACACACACACACACACAGACACACACTGTGAGTGAGGCATGAACCAGAGGCTGCTTCTGATGCAGCTTCTGATGCAGCTTCTGATGCTGATGCTGATGCTGATGCTGCACTCGCCGCTCCTTAGGGCCTCATGCATATTCAAAGAGCATTTCATGAACTCATAAGCACCGCCTGCACTCACACTCACACCACAGCCAGAATCCCAACAAGCTCTTGTGCAATGTCACAATGACCGACTGCCAGTTATGCTGGGTTTACATAGGGGCACAATCCGGCATCATTTTCTGACAGTCCGTGACACTAGTCAAAGTGTTCACATTGACGACACTTAAAATGTGATTCACAGCGCTTTTTCGACCAGCAAACAAAAGAACCAACATGCTCGATATTCTTGGCACGGAAAAAAAACGTTCATTTGAGCTAGTTCCACTAAAACAGCTGTCAAACTATTTTCTGTCAAATCTGTGCCAGTCTCTGGCACGGAATGACACTGGTGTTCACATTGAAAATGACACAATTTTGCCACTGTGGCTCTCAAATATGACTCTCCGTGGCCCTATGTAAGCCCAGCATTACTTTATTAAAATGTCTAAATTAGTTGCTTTGCTTCCCTTTTTTCCGTGTCAATTGGTTGGTGCATTCTGATCTCATTTTATTAGCAATCTTTTTAGTAGTTGTTCATTTATTTTTCTTTAGCTCTAGCCAAAGTTTTTGTTGGCTAAAATTTGTTAATTGTGTAGTTTATTTTGAAAGTCAAATTGTTAATAAAGATCTTACTCATATTAAATGCCGATATATGTCCGATATATAATGCCTTAATTTATATTTTTCTTAGTTCTTTCAAAATCTTTTTGGCCACAAGTTATACAACTTTTGAATTAATTTGCTAGTTTCGATAATGATATGCTATTTAATATATAATTTCTGTTGTCAATATCGAATTGCTCTTGTCGTATCTAACCTGTCTTTAATTTTCCATTAATCCAATCACACATAATGCAATTATATTGGCATACCCGTTTAGGCGCTCGTTTTAAAAATTTAGGGTATAACAAGTACCCAGCTGAGTAGACCACACAAAGGTGTTGCAATTTTTGGTGTTGTGTGTTGGGTGTTGGCCAAGTTGACTGAATGAGCCCCCGGCTCTTGACTGTTGCCTGTTGGCTGTTGGTTGTTGGTTGTTGCCTGTTGGTTGTTGCCTGTTTTGGACTGCTGTCCAGGGTGTTGGCCTATAGCTTGGACTTCGACTGGGAGTGCTCTCGATGGTATCTGCATGGATCAATGCTCTTATCGATGAGGATGATAATGAGTACAACTTAAATATTAAATGTCATGCTGTTATTTATTGATCGATGATGATGATGGCTGATAAATGTGGGTGTGGCCTTAACAATTACCAACATTATGTGAGTAACATGCTTGCCACTCGTCATGTGGCATATATGTATACAGACATAGCGACTTGCCACGTACAAAAGTGAATTATGTATGGGACCATAAAAACGAACTAACAAATGAGGCTAAGAACAACTATAGATAGATGCACTCGCAGATACAGATGCACATGCAGATACATTTCGAGAGATGTACATAGATACATTTAGAGAACGCGACAACACGCATGACTGACTGCACATAACATAAAGTGACTGTCACCGTCACAGTCACCGTCGCAGTCACCGTCACAGTTGCCACAACGCAACCAGTTGGCAGTTAGCAGTTGCAAGATGGATGGATGCATCTGCTGAGATACTCAGATACTTTACGCCTGATATGCTGCAACTCATTTTACATTGCATTTTTTTTTTTTTTTGGTATATGTACACTCATACCATATAAGTGATGCCACAAAGAGAGAGGGAGAGAGGGAGAGAGGGAGAGAGAGTGGAAGTGGGAGGGGCTATGTGTGTGTGTGGCATCTGAATATTTGTATTTGTTTATCAAAGCGCGAACTTTTCTCTGAGTTGTTATACAAATTTGCTGCCAGCTGCACTTGAGAATGTGTGTATGTGTGTAGGAGTGTATGTGTGTATGTGTGTGTGTGTATTTACTACTTCATATCTTGTGCAATGCATTTACAACTTGCTTGTTTGTCCATGTCAGCAAAATGTACACAGAGACTCATTGCAATTTTGTTGACAGTCTCTCTCTCTCTCTCTCTCTCTCTCTCTCTCTTTGTCTCTCGTTATATTTCCATCTCAGTCTTACACTGCCTCACTCTCGCAATCAAAAGTCATTGAAGAAATGCAAATACTTGAACTCACACTTATACTCACTTAGTGAGTACTCGCACAACTAATTGATGCACTCAGCTCCATTAACACCTGAGTCCTTTCTTGACCTGCATATCGCACTGTCAATTGCCGGTGACTGTCAGCTTGTCAGCCAGTTGCCAGTTGCCAGTTACCAGTTGGCAGCACCCATTAGCGCACTAACTAGTTAGCCCTTAATGAACCCGACTCTCGACTCTCTTGGTCATGATACATATAGACACTCGCACTTGGCTTTAATGGCCGATAACTGGCGATAACTTTTCATTTGTCACCTGTACCATCTCTCACACATTTACCACAACACTTACCACACAAGCATATACCCCACCTCCACCCCCATCCCCACCCCCCATTCAAATGCTCATTTGTCTTCCTGTCGGCAGCTGACGGGAAGAGGGGGAAATTGCGTGTGTGGCGGCATTTAAAAGCCGCAAAGTGCGCGAGGCATGTCTAATGTCTGGCAAACAAATCAATTTGCCATAATCGACGAGTAACATACAAACGAGTACCCATAAATGAAACAACCATCCCCCCTCTCCACGCCCTCCCCCCGTCGGTCTACTCTTTTAGCCATCTCTCTCTCCCTCTCTCGTACAGCCCTCGTCTTCTGCTTCTGTCTCTCCGTCTGTAAATGACAGGCTAAGTGACAGCTCGGTCAAAGAAAGTGTTGTCAACTTTTGAGTAACGCAAAAAATGAAGCGGAAAATAGCTAAATTTTTAACAACAAAATCTGGACAAACACTTAAACTGGATGCAGACGGGGGCTTTTTAACCGACTATTCTTTTCTGACGGTACACAGAGAGAAAAAATCAAGTATCGAAAAATCAAGTAAAAATTAAAATACTAAAATCAAGGATTTTTATCTCACTTTAATTCCGATATTTTAAGAACGAAATTTAAGTATCTTAATATTTTCAAACTTAAATTAACTTTAAAATGTACTTGATTTAAGTACATTTCAAACTTGATCCAAGTTCGTAACATTTTGAAACCGAGTACAAAAATATATAAAATATGAAAATGATACTTGATTCAAGTACATTGCAGACTTATATCAAAATCGAAATGAAATTTTCTTGAAATAGGTATTACCCCACGATATCTGATTAAATTACCGTTGCAGGAAAGCAAGAACCAGTTGAGAACTCTAAGCAAGCGAACGCAAAAAGGAAAAAAGAATTAATGAACTCAATTCAAGATTTGACGAACTTGATCTGTGAGCCAATCCAAGTCCCGATCTTATATTAAGAATTTTCGTACTCATTTCTAGTAATTTAGAAGTTTTACTTAATTCAAGATTCTTTGATTTTATATCAAGAATCTTAATACTTGGTTCAAGAATTTTTTTATACTTATTTTCAGTTATTCGTACCTAAATTAAGTATTAATTTCAGGTATCGAAAATATTTAATTCGAAGTTAATTTTAGTACGGCTTTTTTTTCTCTGTGTAAACTTTGCCAGTCACAATATTCACATCGGCTGTCAAACAAAAATTCCACCGATCATTCAACCGACACCGAAAACCCGATGGAAATAAAACGAGTTCTCAATTCTAAATTAAATTCGGCTTTTTAATAAAAAGTGTCGGTGAATAAACGCTTGTGTGTAGGCAATTTAAGGTTATTATTTCATCGGTTAAAAATCGCAGCTTTAAAATATTTTGTGCTCACACGACATTAATGATTTTTTATCGGTGAAAAAACGAGCGTCTGACTGAAACTTTAATTTTAAAAAGCGAAACTTCCTTTTCGATTTTTCGCCGCAGTTGAACTTTGAAAATAGTCAGAGTTGACGGGTAAAAAAGCTGTTGTGGCAACACTGGTCGGAAGTTGGCTGCGTGCACATATACTGCAATTACACCCACACCCACACATGCAGACTGATTGACACACACACACACACACACACACACACACGCACATGTGTAATGCTATCTTTGGAGCGTTGAATTGGCCGCTTCCCGTCGAAGCAAACGACACGAATTCGCAATTAAGTGATTTTATGGTCGCGTATTTCAATTTATTGCCAATCGAGCGTGCCAAACATTGCCAGTCACTCCCTCCCCTGACCTCTCTTGCCACCGCTCCATCTTCTTCCTCCTCCATTCGCCCCCTCCTTGCAGTCCTTGCAGCCCTTGGCCTTGCTGACATTGACATGTGTGTTGGGTTTGCACTGCAGGGCGCAGTTTTTTAACATTAAGCGATATTAGATTTATGGTACACCCACAAACACACACACACACATGCATACACTGAAAAAAAATAACAAGCTTCCCACCCTTTTACAGAGTATGTGAGTTAACTTGTCAGACAAAGCGGCAGCTTGATAACGTTGCCATTGCAACTAAACTAAACTAAACCCTTGGACTAAAATCGTCGCCATCTATGCAGCTCTTCTGTCTTTTCGCTGTCAATTAAGTAATACCAATGTCAATGCCACGCCCACTTCAACATTTTACTGCCTTTCTTCCCCCAAAGAAATACATTGTTTGCTTTATTAATCACAACATTGTAGCCAATTCCTCATCAAAACTTTATTTATTCCATGAGTTGAAAATTAAAAATGTTGTGAAAATTATGGAATTAAGCAGTTTAATAACAATGTTTTGACAGTTGACAGTTTTCGACAAGTAGAAAAATATTCCAAATATTTTATGCCAGCGAAATCTTATTTAACAATTGTCTTGATAAACTAGATTTACTTTATTTGATCAATTTTGTTAATGCTACAATTTTTTTTTAATTTAATTACAATTACAAAAAAAAAGATACATTTTGTGATTTATTTTAACAACAATCGCAGACTTGGATTTAAAAAAATTTTTTTTTTTAATAATTTGCGAGTTCGTAATTATTACATTTAGTTTTTAAGAGTAATATTCATCAACATAGTGACAACGCAAAGTATAAGAAATTAAATGACTTTATTTGGATCTTAAAATTTGAGAGAGAAGTTCCGAAATGTTTATAATCGTAACAAAATTTCATAGAGTGAATTCTGACCTAAAAAATCAATTATATGTATGTAGTTTCTTTCTTATTCAGAACTTTTTGAGCCTACATCTTTAGTGAATGTAAAAATTATTAAATTGAATACAATTTTGTGCTGGTAGAACTTAACTTTTTGAAGTTTTCTAAAAAAAAGATCTACTGTAAATAGCTCACAATTATAAGGGATCGCATTAAATTGTCTTTTGTTACTATTCGAGCACACCTCGTTGTGTTTTTTTCAAAACCGAAATCATATTGGGTTCCCTTAGACTTATGGTACTCGAACAAAATAATCTACAAAGTAAGTAAGTGTCTATAAAAATCATAATCAAGAATTCTTGTATAAAAGTATAAAGTATAAGTATAAAGTATAAGTATAAAGTATAAGTATAAAGTAATGTTAGCTAGTTTCGTTGTTGCCATGCAATGTCGCTAAGTTAGCTGCTTCTGGCTGATTTTTGGCTCTTTTTTTCTTCTTCTTTGTCTC
>OX596006.1:37592968-37650468 GCA_951394115.2 Drosophila phalerata
AGAAGCGTATTTTAAGTCATGTTATTTGGAAGAGGTAAAAAACATTATCTAAATTTAGGAAAACCTTTCTTATTTTGATTCGTCTATTTAATTCGTGATTGTCGTCCATCTCATTAATTGCTGAAATATAGTATTAAGGGAATATAAATAAATAACTGATTTGCATATTTAATGTAATGTGACTTGAAGTTTAAAGATAGTTATAAAATAATTGTTGCAAGTTAAAATATATAATTATTGATAGCTCAGTTACTCTTTTGGGAGATTACAATGGGACTTTTATAATCTAGATAGTGATTATGTTATTAATATAAATCGTAAAATATTAAAAGATTTCACTTATTTTTTTCTCTTTACTTTGTTTTGCATTCAACACATACTACTCGTAACAAGTAAAAATGCAAAATAATATAAAACTATTGTAAGTTTAAATATTTCAAATTGAATCAACATTTTTATATAAATAGCTAAGAATTTTCTTATAATTTCTTAGTCTGTTGAGTTAGCAATTAGAGAATTTATCAAGTTTTGTTTATTGATAATCTGTAAGACTCTTGAGAAACGAAACTTCTCGTTAGTCTTCAAACGTAAGAGATCTTAGGTCAATAAAAATGATCAAATAGTTAAATATAACATATGCAGAATACATATGATTACGTTATCGATAGCATTCGTTTATAGGAAAGCTACGAAGCTGAAATAACATTGAATGATGTCAACAGGAAAACAAATAAATGAATCAATCTATGTATTTGATGTTAAGAGAATGCCAAATCATTGCAAGAACTTGGCCAAGCCGCTAATGGGCCCACAATTGAATGTGGCATGAGAATGTGGCATGAGAGTGTGGCATGTGGTTGTGAGGGAGGCTGCAAGAGGTATGCGATCTGTGTGGTCTCATCATTAGGGTAAACAAAGCTCATCTTAATGGCTTCAGTGCTGTGGCAATAAATCACAAGTTATTATTTGTTGCCTTCATCAATCAAATCAATCAACGTTTGTGTTGTGCGTTTAGCCCCACAAATGTCACATGTTAGCCAACAAATTGTTATAAATATAATTTTATTATAACCACTTAGAAGTGCGTGCAAGACCAAAACCAACAGGTTGTTGCTACATATACATATACATACATATTTATAAGGACTCAACTAAGCGTACATAGACATAGACTATTATGTCTATCTTGCTATTTAAGCCAAATGGAAATGGAATGAAGTAATCAAAGTAAATAGCGTTAAGCGAATATTTTTCTGCTGCTGCTGATGAGTAAAATACTAACAAATATATATGTATAAAATATAACTACACTGACAAAAAAAAAAGTTATAAAATCAAGATTTTGGACTTAGAACTAAGATTTTTGGTCTAAAAAATGCGTCGAGAACATAAATAACTTAATTTAAGAGAACACATCTTGGTTTTCAGAACATTTAAAATGAGACCAAGTTCTTATTTTAACAATAAATGTTCTTAAAATTAAAATTTAAAAAAAAAACATTTAAATTGGTAATTTTATAAATGTTATTCTAATTTGTTAATAGTGGGGTTCGAACTGCCGCCTACTGCTTTCACAACCAGATCAGGGTCTCTAACCATAGCACCACGGAGCCACCATTTATTTCATATGACATTGTACATATTTTTACCATCCTAACAATTTAAGATTTTATGGTTTTTTTAGATTAAAAATCTTAGTTTTAGTAATTTGATCTTAAAATAATCTTATATCAAGAACCAAATATTTAAGATGTATGTTCTTTTTATTTTAGTAGCTGGTCTTTTTTTTTTCAGTGTATTAAGTACTGTCTCAATCTCCCACACTTTGTGTCTGGGTGTGTCAGTGTGTTAAGTGTGTGTGTATTCTTGCACTAAAGACTAATTAAGTTTTCATGGCCATAAGTCCTGCAGTGTGGATTCTCCCTCCCCTCTGCCAGTCTTTGCTGTCTCTTCTGCTTTGGTCAGGCTCTCTGTCTCTCTCTCTCTCTCTGTGTTTAGTTCGTCGTCAGTTTGCTCGTTGAATGAATGAATGGTCAACTTGATTAATTTGAGGCAGCTAGACAAGCATTAATAATCCGGTTAAAGTGTAGGCAACACACACACACACACACACACACAGACTGACACACACATGAATGTAAACACACTTAAGCAGAGCTTGTGGCTACAACAACAACAACAACAGAGAAAAAAAATGCCGCAGTAAACACAAACTAAGTATAAAAGTCAAAACAAAGCCACAAAGTGTTGGTAGCACACACACACACACACACTCACAGAGAGAATGAGAAAGAGAAGGAAAGAAGAGTGTTAGAGTGAGTTGGGACATTTTTGTTTATCGCTTGAGCAGCGCCATGAAGTATGCAACATTTTATTTAACTCAAATACTTGAACTATAGCACCAAAAAAGTGGAAAGGCAATGAAAACGCAATTGAGTTTTAGTCTATCTTGAACACCATTTGCGTGGTGTTCTCGTGATATACGAGCCATAAACGGAAACAAGAACAAGCCAACATTACCTCTCCCACTCCCAGCCCCTCTGACAATCCCCTTTTCCACACAACGCCCCTGTTAAATCCACCCCTAGACAATACTTGCTTAGTGGGCAAGACGTCACTAGCGATGTGTGAGGTCAGGTTCATAAGTAAGTCAATAAGTCAGTTGGTTAATGACAACAGCAACAACAACAGCAACAGCATCATAACATAGACAACATGCTGTAAGACAACAGCAACAACAACAACAACAACAACAGCAACAGCATCCACAACATTTGTTAGTAAGCAACCAAATTGAAGGGAATTTCTCTCGCATTCCGTTTTGTTTGTCAGCATTCTCTTTTAGCTTAGCAACAATTCAGCGTGGCAACATGATAAGCATTGACTTTCTTCAAATCTAAAACTAAGCCAAAACACTGATAATGTCCTATGATGACCTCAATTAAAACAATACAGGTAATTTATCAGCATTCAGTTAGTCTAATTTGTTTCTTGGTTTATCTGACTAATGCTATATTATGTTTTTAATTTGAAACATTTTAAAGTTTTTCAAATTGGAATAGCTATAGATCTTTGAAACAATTTTTTTGCACTGCAACATGATTTCGAATTTCAATGCTAAGGGTCCCCCCTTTGGAATTTTGAAATTTTACAATTTTAAAACTCTACTTTTCACCACATATCAACTCCTTATACGTTATTAGTATACAAAAAAACATTTTAAATTTAATTCTGGGAGATTTCAATTTTTTGTAATAAATCATGTCAAATTCGTCAAAAATTTTGGCTTGTAAAATTGCTTGGTCAACAGTCGTCCCAACAATAAACTTTCATAATTCTGTCAAAACTAAACCGATTTTCACACGGAATGCCATTTTGTTCATGGTTTGTCCTTTTAATTCATTCTGCATTCTGCAAAAAATTTATTTTGTAAAAAAATTGTTTCACTAGATTAGATTTCCTCTGAAATTTAATAGTTTTGAATTTTAAAAGCTCAAGTATTCACGTTTAAACAACTCCTTAAATCGTTATTAGTATAAAACAACACTTTAAATTTGATTTTGGGAGGTTACAATTTTTTTTAATAAATCATGTCAAATTGGGCTAAAATTTTGACTTGTAAAGTTGCTAGGTCAAGGGTCTGACCAACTACACACTTCCATAATTTTTTCAAAAATTAACTGATTTTTAAGCGGAATGTCATTTTGATAATAGTTAGGTGTCTAAGTTAATGTTGATTAAAAAATAAATAAAGATAATTTATAACCGTGACAACATCTACAGTTTTAATTCTATTTATAGTATAATTTACTGATATATTTCAAATGCTACAAGTACAGACACTTTTTAGTTATGACATTAATAACATCTTGGTCTTGCAAGTTAACCCACGAAAATTTCCCATTGATAACAGCGCTCAACACGACACGGACAATTTTCTCTTTTGCTGAATCTGCCGCTGGGCAAATTGTGGGAAATTGTTGCCAAAGGCGTTTAACGTGTAACATCATCTTTTGAAATTTGTTCGCATTATGCAAAGTGTGACTAACTGGATTATCCTTAACTATAATGTTGGCGATGTCGGTGGCGATGGCGATGGCGATGGCGATGGCAATGTTGATGGCATCCTTGGCAGTCTGCATTACTTTGTCATTGCTTTGGTGTCCTTTTTTGAACGTGTAGCCAGAGCTAGAAAAAAGAGATTTTCCCCCTTTTCGCCTTCATCCGCTTTTGTCGTCCCCATTTGCCAGCTCCTTTGTCTTTGTCTTTGTCTTCGCCTTTTCAATGAGCAATGCGCCGCAGTCAATTTGATGAATTTTTCACAAATTCCATCTTAACGTCAAATTGGCCAACGGCTTTCTTATTTTTTTTATCTTTATCTTTTTATTATTATTTTGTACGTTCTTTTGTGGCAGCGAAAAGCGCAGCCGCCACCGCGAAGGCATTCGTGACTGCAACTCGTCCTTTATTCCACTCTCCCTTTTTGTACTCCGCTTTCCCTCTTTCATCATGGGTTCATCTTGAAACCGCTTGAGCGTCAAGTGATTGATGCATTGCGCTTGTAAATTTGATGGCGCGTTGGCTTGTGAATGGGATGGATGGGAGCTATGCTTGTGGTTGGGAGTGGAGATGAGAGAGAGAGAGAGAGAGAGAGTGAGGAGATGGAATGCCAAGTCATGGTCCATGTTCTTGTTCTCATTCTCCATCTCGTCCTGATTCTGATTCTGATCTTGGTCCGGCTTGCTGCATTTGCCAACTCAAACTCAAACTCAAACTCAAACTCAAACAGTTACTGCGGCCTCGCGGGCCATGCAAAGTGCGCGAAATTGACTTTGCTTTTGCGGGCGCTGACAGTGGCATTGCCGTCTGTTGGTTGCAAGGTTGGTCGGGTTGGTCGGGATGGTCGGGTTGGTCGGGTTGGTCGCGAATGATGAATGGAAAATTGCGAAAATTGTTAAAGCACAGCGAGGTGGCTCAAGAGAGGGACAGAGCGAGAACGAGAGCGGGAGGCACACTGAAAAAAAAACATCTTCTGAAAATAAAAACATTTTAAGACCATATTGCTAATTCTAAAAATATTAAGGCCTTACTCCAGCAGGCCAGCAAATAAAATTTCCTGTCAAACTTCATTTAAAAAAAACACAAGAAAATTTTTGGCAGTTTTTTCATATGAAGTTTGACAGGAATTTTGATTACCTGGCCTGCTGGAGTAAGGCCTTTAATCTAAAAACTCAAAGTTCTCAATGCTAGAATAAAATTCTTAAATTGTTTAAAAACTATAAATATGTACATTTGTTCATATGAAAGAAATGGTGCTCTGGTTACAAAAACCGCTCCAGTTGTGTGAACCAATAGACGCGGGTTCGAGTCCCACTCGTAAAAAATTTAAAATAATATTTACAAAATTACCAACACAAAATAAACTCTATACAAATAAAAATTAAATAAATAAATGAATATCATAAAAATAATTTTTAATTTTTTTATTTTTGTTATTTTAATTTCAAGAGCATTTTAAAACCAAGAAGGGTTTTCTTTCTTAGATTTTTTAGGCAAGAAATTCGTAGTTTTGAGACCGAAATCTTGATTTTAAAACATTTTTTTTTGTAACAGTGTAGGGAAGCATTGCAAAAGAAATTGTGAAATCTTAGTTGAAATTATTATAAATTAATGGCTATCCTTGTGACCCAGTTACTCGAATGTTTCGGCATAAGCAGCTAGTGGAGTCGCTGGTGGTGTTGGTGTTGGTGGAGGTGGAGGTGGAGGTGGTGCCACAGCTGCGGTTTGAGTGGAGCCCATCTATTGTGCAATGAAAATAAAGGAAGCTGCTGTTTCAGCTGCCACACACGACACACACACACACACACAGCACATCCTTTAAGCAGCCTGTCGGCTGTCTCACTCTATGAATCTATGTGTGTGTGTGTGTGTGTGTGTGTATGTGTGCTTGGCTCTACTGTCGTACGGGTATGACAGTTGCATTTTTAATGCCGGCCATAATTAAGTTTGTGCAACAGCAACCCTGCCAGCTACAGGCCATAGTATCATAGTCTCAGTATCATAGTATCATTAGCTCTGTACTGTAGTGTACTGTACAGTGAAACTGGTATTTTGAATATTTATGATTACACAATGCCAGCCCATTATCCATGGCTCATCGATGTTGACCAGTGTGCGGACCAGAAACTATATAGTACAAAACAACAAAGCCTTTAAGTAAAACTCCATTCATTGCATATTTATGAGTGTATTCATATGACTACTCATCACAATACCTTTGATTTTGCTCTGTGCACGTGACACAATAACAAGCCAAAATTTGAGTTGCAAACAGATTTCAATGATGAGAACTGGATTAGAAATTTGAATATCTGCAGACTAGGACTTGCACTGCAGAATATATATGTATATATTCATATATTTATGTTATTATTGTGAACGTGCATTGATTACGACTATTAATTACTTTTTTATTATATTTTATTATAAGTAAACATTTAAATATTTTATTTAAATTACTTTTCTGCTTCCTTCAGTTTTACATTAAAGGGAAAATCATAATTAAATGTATTTAATGTTACATATCTAGTTAGAAGGACAACAATTTTCATTGTTATTTTCCTAATATTTTATTGTCTAAGTAGTTTTGAGATTGTGAGTAAATGTATTCTGAAGCTTTCTATCTATTTCACACTATTTATTAATTAAAATTTAGCTTGATTTTAATATAATCAAATCAAGCCACAAAAATGTTGGAATAGGTTCGGTTTTATGGTTCGAACCATAGAGCAAGACTTAGGTTCGGTTCGCGAATCTGTTTATCTATTACACGTTCTGAGCCCTAGGTTTGGGCTCTATTGGTTTAATTTAATAGAAAAAAAATCTTATTGTATTTATTAAGTTTTTCTTGATACTAATAATAAACTAAAGCTTTTATTTAATACAATTTATATTCAAAATATAAAATAGTTTTGCAATATTATTAATGCATAATATGTATGTAATTATATATTTTTTTCAACCGGGTTTTTTTTTTTAAATTGGTTTGGTTCAGGCTCATTCATGATGAAAATACAATTAATACAATTTAATTTGAATTCACAATTATTTCGGAACCTCTTTAAAAATAGTTTTAATAAAATCCATATATTTTCAAATTTTTGTAAACAATTGCACGAATGTACCATAATTTTATATATTGCAAATTTAAGAACTAAAATAAATGCATTGTGTTTCGTTTTTAATAACTCTCAAAATCTAAATTTTTATTAAATTTGACGACAATGTTTACTTAACCTACAGCTTCCTTTACAAACACTCTTTAAGTCGAATAGCCAAAATAAAATCAAAATTTTTAAAGGAAATCATATAAAAAATGTATAATAATTTTAAAAAACTTAAGAAGATATTTGATCTGCGTAAAGTGTAAAGAACTGTGACTAGTTGCATGTGGCACGTTGGGATTTGGACGTTGTCATGGAAGAGGCAACTTCAGTTGCATGGAGTCGCGTTTATTTCGCATGACAATCATCGTTATCGCAGATCCTCGAGGTGTCACATGCCACATATTGATGATGATGTTGTTGTTGCTGTGCGTCACAGGTTGATGCAATATGCAAATGTCAAATGTTGTTGTTGTTGTTGCTTTGTCATCTGTTAACAATAAATGCGCCCACACGCTGCTAGCAAAGCCGTTGGCCTAAAGCCGGCAGCGTGTCCGGCAATAAGCTAAAAATAAAAGTAAAAAAATATATATGAAAAAAACAAAAAAAAAAATAGAAAATGTATATGCAATAAAAAAAAGGAGTAAAGACGCGCGCGTGGCACATGTCAAAAGCGGAGGGAAATTGTTAAACAAACAGCAAACAGACGCAGACGCAGCGTGAAAATAAATTGAACAGCCCGACGAAGCGTCACTGACCTACGCGCACACGTGAGTCGCAACAACAAGACTTCCAAAGAACAGCAACAGCAACAGCAACATCAACAGCAACAGCAACAGCAACCGCAACAGCAGCAACAGCAACAACCATTGATAAAAAAGAAAGAAAAATAAGAGTCGAGTCGCAACAGAAATAGCCAAAGTGAAAGGCTGCCCCCGCAGCGTGAATATTTCCCAGTCGGCAACATTTTGTCAGTCGTTGTCGGCGATGTTGCTGCAACAAGCGGTGGCACGACGCACAACGCTGTGGCAAGCTAGCGCCTCGTGCTACACTTCGGCACACTCGGCACCGTCGGCACAGTCGGCACAGTCGACACAGTCGGCACTTCGGAGCAGAGCCGGCAGAATCCGAATGCCGAATGGGGCAGCGCATCCAAATCTTCAGTGTGGCAGCTGCGGCAGCTTCAGTCTTTGCGCGTTTACCAACCGATGCGGTACAGCATCAGTCGGCCCTCGAAGCGAAGTTGAAAGCGAGTTGAAAGTACGTGTATCTGCTTGCCACAGTCGTAGCAGGACGTATCTATCAGATACGAATATTTTTGCGTAATCTTTCGCAGCGCGAGTGACACCAAAAATCAAAGTTGCCACTTCCAAATGTATTTATCATTTGTTTATTAGTTTATTAGCTTATCAGTTTTGTATTTTTTTGCAAGTGAAGCGAACTCGACTAACGGTAGTAAGAGAATTTTTTGGTGATTTTTTGCAACGCGTGAGTTTAAAGTTGAAGCAAGTTCGAAGCGCGCTTTTGGGCGCAGTGTTTTTGCCAAGTGTGTGAACTGAAAAACCTAAACAGATTTCCAGATTTCCAGATATACAAGAACAACACAAGTGTATATGTGTGTGTGTGTAGCTGTGTGCGCAGCTGAAGGAACGTGTTGTGCGGGTAAGCCTTGGGTTCGATAACAAAGCCACAAATTTCGATGACCGCAGAAACCACAGAACTTATATCAATTGAGATTTAGTGGTTCAATTGAGGCGATAAAATTGCATGCATCAGCAGATAATGCGACTTAATTATCTCAGCTGGAGATGCAAGTAGGCAGCGTGCCACATGCCGCATGCCACATGCCACATGCCACATGCCACATGCCACATGCCGCAAGCCGCATGTTGCACTTGACATTAGCCGGCAAATTGACAGGCATTGTGTCAGCCTTTATTGATATTGTTGCTGTTGTTGTTGCTGTTGTTCTCCTTCTTCTGTCCATAATTGACATTGTCATGTTTTATATTAAAACAATTACACATTTATTTATAACAATTATTCGCGGTAATTAATTAGTCGCACAATCAATGTGCTAATTAAGAGTGGATATTAATGTATTACATCAAGTTTAACGTACAAAAAAATATATCATGCAAACAGAAAAACATTGCTTCAAATTTTAAAGCTAAATAAATAACATAAATAATCATGTTTATTCAAAATAAAAACAAAAAACCGAAAAATGTATAAACAAATAAAGCTGTGTATTCTCATCTACATAAATAAATTACATGCATTTTTGTGTTGTACGGAATGAGTATAATGGATAATTATTCCAGTAAACCAATTAATACTTATCTTCTTTTCTTTTAAACTGTTAACACGAACAAAGTGGAAGAAATTGAGCAGACCTACAGGGTATCTGCTAGACGAGCACGCTTCCCGGACTTACGCAAGAACACTTTGTTGACCTAGGTCAACTTTTAGTCATAGAGTCTACTTTAATCCTATCAGGCATAAAACAAATAATCACAACTCTTTTACACTAATCTCTTAAATTATCTAATAATTCTATACAAAATGCAGTGAATTTAATTTTAAATTATTCATATTATAAATTTGAAATTATATTAATTTGTGGAATTAAACAGAAAAAATGGGTACAAGTTGCATAAACACAGCAATTTATACAGAATATACCAAAGGGCAATTCATGCATTGATTTGACTTTTAATGTGAATTCATATAATGCATATAAGCTAGGCTAAACAAAAATTAAAACCCATTACAATGGAGTATATTTTTAAGAATAATTTATGCAATTTTATAAAAATGAAAAACACCAAAACGGATGCTGTAAGAATAAATCAAATGAAATTTACAGGTTTTTATCGCTGTTATATTTTATCAATAGGTATATAACAGGTTTAAACACAGAGATATATTTAAATTTGAGAAATATTTTTTAGTTAGTTAAATTAGACCTACTTATTATTTTAGCATTATTTTTCAAATATTTCTTTATTTTAATTGTAATTTAATATTATATTTAATATTTAAATTTAGTCATAGTTGTATGTATGTTAATTATAGTCAGTTAAATTAGACCTACTTATTATTTTATAATTATTATTTTTATATATTCTATATTTTTATTGTCATTTAATACTATATAAATTTAGTCATAATTTAAGAATTTTAAATTGAAAGAAATTTAAGCAACTGGCTTAGCTTTCGTTGTGGCACACTTTGCATTGGCTGCCACTTGCAACAGCCACTCAATTCTCATATGCGGGTGGAGTTGTTGCTGCTGTTGCAGCTGTGGCAGCTCTAAAGAAACAGTTGCTGTTGCTGTTGCTGGCCTTCAAAATTGTGTCTTGCTAGTGGGGAATTTGGCCGAACTAAATAAATAAGCACTCGGCAAAATGGTTGGCGCAAAAAATGACTACAAATGGATATACAAATGGAAATGCTGCAAGTGCAGCAGCAACAGGGGGGCAGCAACAAGGGGGAAGCAGCAACAGGGGTATCAGCACATCAAAAGCCAGCGGAAATGGACAGTAAATAAATGTTTACAATTTTTCTGTTGCGCCTGCGAGTTTTTTTTTCTGTTTTTTTTTTTTGTATTTCCAGAGTCATATATATATATAGTATCTATATATAATTTTTGTTTTTATATTTTGCGCTTTCTTGGATTTGCTTATGGCACATAAATTCTGCGAAAATTGTGTAGCCGCTGGCGAAATAATGGCCAAGTGGGTTTTGGGACGGCAAACTGAGCCAAATCAGGGCTTAGAATGAAGCACAAGAACTGAGTATATGAATAATGTGCTATTCACTTACAGACACACATTGTTGCAATGTTGCAGCTGCTGCTGCTGCTGTTGCTGCTGCCTCGGAGATAACCTTATTTCATTTTGCATTTCATTCCAAGCAATGTTAAAATATATTTTGTATTTTTGCGCGCTGCTCTTTTCATTAGCAACAGCGAAAAAAAGAAAGAACAAATTAAGAAAAATAAGAATTGCACTTGAATGCAACAGCAACAGCAACAACAGCAACAGCAGCATCAGTCGAGAGACAAGTAGTGCAATTACTGCATAAAGTAGTTGTAACGAGGCACTGCCACCGATGCTGTTGCTGTTGCAGTTGCAATTGCTGTTGATGCTGCCAACTTGCAGCAACTGGCAACTGGACACTGCTCGACAGTGTGTCCTAAGCCCGTCTCTGTCTCTGCAACTCTGCCCCTGTGACTCCAATTCCCCCGCTGTCACTTCATAGTGCCGTGTGTAGCGCTAATTTCAGGCAATTATTTGTACCACCCGCCTGCACAGTGGAGCAACTAAAGCGTAAAAGAGTGAGAAGAAAAACGAGTGAAAAAGATAGAAATAGAGACATATATAGTCCGTGAGCAAGATCATATTTAATTGTATTTGTATAATCAAATTCAATAACAATAGTTACACAATTACTACTTGTTGCTTAAGTTAAAATATAGAACAAATAAATGTATAAAAATGTTAAGCATATTAAGTTACTTTATTTTAAGTAATGTTTAGTGATTTAATAAGTTTTATTTTAAACTTGCTGAAAACGCATAGTGTATTTAATCTTATTTACTTTTAAAATAATATATAGAAACTCAAGGCTTAAAAAGTTGCAATACAAATAAATATGTTAGTTTTCTATATATGTAGTTTACAGGTAATATATTTTGAATAAAATTTATATTTTTAAATCTTTATTATATTATTATTATTAATAATTATTTATAAAGATTTATTTTTTATTTGTTTAGATATGTCTTCAAGTTATACTCATACTTGATACGTTGCTACTTGATGGTTTGCTAAAAATAATATTTTCAATATTTTTAAAAGCTTTTGAATATAATTTCTGTAGTGATATTAAGTATTATAGTGATGTTATTATTTTATAACATTAAAACTAATGTTAGCTAACAAAAACCCCTTTTAATTTTTATAACATTTTCCTTTTTTGGTTGATGTTTACAATTGATTTCAGTGCTGTTTTAAAAATTTAAATTCTTTTATATTTGTGCAACTAATTTTTTTGAATCTTAAACATTATTTGAGTTGGAATCGCCTATGCCACATGTAGTTTTTATAGAAAGACAGATCTAAATATGAACAATATTATAAACAATTTTAATTATAATTAAGGAACTTACTTATCATACTTGATCAACTGAAAAGTGTCCTGTTTGATGTTCTTGTTAGATGTTGTTGCTGTTGCCTTAAAGCAGTTAATGCTTTCTATCGCTATTTCCCTCTCTATGTGTCTTTCTTTACGCTCTTTGCTTTAGTCTGGCTTCATCCAGGCGCTGTTTTCCGTAACCACACAAGCTGCATTTTCCCATTTTCCCATTTTCCCATTTTCCACTTCTCTTCGTTTCCACGTGCATTTAAGCATATTTATTCATATTCATTTGCACTCACGTGTGTATGTGTGTGTGAGTGTGTGAGTGTGTGAGTTTGGGTGCTGTTTTCGTCTAAGCCTTAGCATTCATTCAGTCATTTGCAGTGTCCGTGGCCATTTAATGCACTTATTCATTAAAATACAAAAAGGAAAAAAGAGTGAATGATCGCTGAAGGGGAAGGTGGAGTGATAGAGGGTTGAATGTAGAGAGTTGGAAGGTCGGTAGGGAAATGGCGACGACCATGGCGAAACAAGACTGAAAATGAATGAAATAAAAAATGTAAACATACACAAGTGCAATGCAAATTAAAGCAGACAGCAAAGTGGCTGCTCCTGCTGCAGCTTCGGTCACAGGAGAGGGCCGAGGGGGTGGATGGGGTGGTAGGGGGTTAAAGGGGTTGAATGGGATGGGAGAATGTGGCCAACGACGACTGATGCGGCGAAAGTTAGATGGAAACAATGCGAGGCAGACGTGGCAAGGGGGCATGCCGCAAGAGGAAGGTGGCATGAGGAAGGTGCACGGCGGATAGGAGGGAAAAGGGGAAAGGGGCAGCTCGGCAGCAAGTCCTTGCCAACGCGAAGAGGCAATTCATTAGCTTTAATTTAGGTAAATGTCCTTGGTCCTTGTGGCGTTGCCTCTTGTGGCGAATGTTGCAAATGCAACTAAAATGTTGCGGTTACCGCCATTTTCATTTGCGTGCCACACACACATGTCTGCACAGTTGTGAATGTGTGTGTGTGTGTGTGTGTGTGTGTGTGTAGGGGTGTGTATGGGTGTGTGTGTGTGTGGGTGAGCCAGAGGTCGTTGCATTCCCTCTGGCAGCACACTTAATATTTAAAACTAACTAAAGTCGCCAAGTGCCCCATTTTATTGTCTAATTTATCCAATTAACAATTCGAGTTATATCTTACGGAATTCGCAATCCATTCGAAATTAACAATGTATTACTTCTCTGGCTTTAAAAATAACGTTAAGTAATTTAAGCTGATTAAAATTTATAGCTAATCAGGAATTTTTGTTTAAATTTAATTCTGAGTATTTCAACTTTTAGATTGGGATACTCCTCTACAATAGATAATCACTTGAATTCAAATTGTGTTTTAAATTTCAAAAGTTATTGGATAAATCTGAATTGATTTTCTTTATAAAGTCCCAAAAATATGTATTTCAATTAATTAAATTATTAATCAAATAACAGTGTAATTCAAAATAAATGCCAATTTAAATGCTTACGACAATTTATAAAATTGGTCAAAATATTTTTGTATTTTTAAAATACATTATGTTAAATAACTTTTAATGTAAATTGGTTTTACTTGTAATATTATTAAAAATATACCTGTAATTAAAATGAAGTTATAAATAATATATTATAAACACATTTTCCAATTATTTCTTAATATACTATTGTCACCACAACTTTATTTCATTTTTAATTTTTAAATGATAGAAATTCTTAAGTGTAATAGTAAACGATATATTTATTTGATGAGTACTCTTAGTTGCCAGCTAATCAGCAACGCCCCATTACCTTGACAGCAATGTGAGTTACCAAAATCCGCTTAAATTTCAATTGCAGTTTACATTTCCAGTTGATGTTTGCAAGCAACTTCAGACCCCACACTATTCACCCCTCAACCCTCAACCCACATCCCTCAACTCTCAACACTAACACCTAGCATCTATACGCCAGCTTATATACTTATGTGCAGGCAACTTCGTGGCACAACACCCAGTGTGCAACGTGCAACAACAGTTGCCCCAACATCGCGTTGTCCCAGCTATCCAATTTGTGTGTCGATTGCAGCTGCAGCTACACAGAGAAAAAAAATATCATTTTAAAACACAAGACTGAAATTTCTGATTAAAACTCATAAAATAATGATTATTACTTGACTTTAATTTTTTTGATTATGACTTAAGTTTGATTTTTGATAAAAAAAAATAATTATTATTAGTGAGTTTTATTTTTTTGCTCAATAGTAATCATAAGCAAAAACATAAAAATCAAAAAAATTGATTATTTTTGTGCGTTTTATAATAAAACTTACAATGATTACCATCCCTGTATAAAACTCTTTGTTCTGAATGACTGAGATTTGTGCAGGTCAAGCTGTTTGACGTGCGATCTTGAAATTTTAACACAACATAGATAATAATTAAGCATACTTAAAAAAAAAAAAATTAATAAATAAGCATATCTTGAGTATTCTTAGTCTGATCCTGACAAGATCGGTATCAAAACTAGTGTGTTTCATATAAAAACATAATTTTCGTCCTTTCAAGGACTGAAAACGCAAAATTTTTCAACTCAAAAAGCGGGGACTAGGAATGGATTTTAGAACTATGGTTTCATGGTGAAAACATCTTAGAATTGTCCGCAAATTACGAATATGAAGTACCATTTTTTTTTTTCGAGTAAATCGATGCACCCTATTGAGTATATCACGAAATTTCGGACTATTTTTTTCTGTGTAG
Source organism: Drosophila phalerata (assembly GCA_951394115.2). Classification (NCBI taxonomy): domain Eukaryota; kingdom Metazoa; phylum Arthropoda; class Insecta; order Diptera; family Drosophilidae; genus Drosophila; species Drosophila phalerata. The sequence goes on from OX596006.1 coordinate 37,608,035, forward strand.
CTACTCGCTGGCAGCCTGACATTGGCATTCCTTGTCATCAGCCGTTGGCCACGGTCGAGGTACTCTTCTCCCCTCTTCCCCTAGCCCTTCAAGTCCATCCAACAACAGAAATAAATCATGCGAATGCAGTCGCCGATGGGCAGATGATGAAGGTAAGGGAATGAGAAGGGTGGGCAGGGGAGAGGAGGAGGAGGAGGAGCAACGTCATCGTCGTCGACGTCTGCCTAATTAGATAATGTCAGCAGCACGCAGTGCATCATTTCCTGGCCTGGACTGGACATGGCTTGGTCGTCATTGGCTTCAGTCTTTGTACGTCCGGCATACGCATACATGCATTCACACACACACACACACACACACACACACACACACACACACACGCACACATGTGCATATTCTTGACCCCAATTAAATTTAAATCATTTGAGTGCTTCCAAAGTAAAACTAATTGCTTTTGCAAGAGCAAGAGAGAGTTCATCTTCTCTCTATCGCTCTCTCTGTCTGTGTGCCCACACTATTGTCTGGAGTGTTACCCCTTCATATTAACTATGCATGTGTTGTTGTTATTGTTGTTGTTGTTGTTGTTCAATTTGTCATTGCAATTACCAATTGCGTGCGCTTGTTTAAATCCTGCAAATGCTAAGTTACTCACATCATTGTTGTTGTTGTTGCTGTTGCTATTCTCTTGAAAAAATAATAATGTCAGATTGATCCAGAATTGCTCTTGTTTTAATTCAATTTGTCAGGCCGCAAATAAATAGACCCTTAAATGTCCCCAATCTCTTGTCTCGTCTGCATCCGTTGTTGTTTCTTTTTCGTTTTGTTTTTTTTTTTTTTGTGTTCATCTTGTTCTTTGTTATTCCGAGAGCATATTAATGCGTCTCTGGACGCACATTAATGCATTGGATAATGGACAGCACACACACACATATATATGTCACACACACACACACACACACTCAGACACACACACACACACACATGAGGTTGAACGTGCCTGGCCATGTCATGCAATCATTTTAACTTCAATGACCCCAAAAAAGAAGAGCCGACAACGTTGCCTTAGAGTGAGATTTTCAATGTCATTAAGCACACACAACTAGGGCGACACTCCCTCTCTCTCATACTCTATCTCTTTCTATCCCTCTCACTCCCTCTCTCTCTCTCTCTCTTTCTCTCTCTGCACACTTTATTCAGATTGCCCTTTAGCCAAAACGACAGCAAAGCAATTTATGCATTTTTTTCTTTAATCACACTTACAAGCTGCAGTTGCAACTAGCAACTTGCAACTTGCAACACACACAGCTGCAACTTTATGTCGCGCTGGCCAAAAGTATGCAATCGTTTGTGCAACAGGTGGCATGCCCCAACATTCATTGTTTGCTACGTACAATCGACTTGATCATTGGCTTCGCCTTGCAGCCATTTTGTATAAGTTTCCGCTTATCGTGTTACCAATTTTCATAGCCAGTGAATTTTCATAGCCCCCGTTTTGCCTCAGTTGCCTTTGTTTGGCCAAGACCCTTGACCGTTTAATAGCCATTTAATAGCCGCATTCTTGGCTTTAAATCTAAACGCTGCCCGTTGGCAAATTGCAGTTGTTACACTTGTCAATTATTTTGTGTGTCTCTTTACAGAGTTTTCTACTGCTTTCTAGCCACTTTACAGTTTAGCCATTTTGGCCTTTAATTAGCCAGGCTAATTAATTATAAATTCCTTGCGTAAATGTGAAGAATATGCCGAGAGCAGAAAGGATTTACACACAGGCAGTTGTTGCCACAGTCGACAGTTTGAATGTCTTTAATAAATTTATTGTGTATGGCAATTAGTAAGTTTTTGAGATGTGTGTGTGTGTGTGTGTGTGTGTGTGTAGTTCTCTTTGTGTGTAGCCAGAACCCAAAAGTTTACAATGCAGAGACAGACAGACGGACAAGCAGAGTGAGAGAGAGGGAAATAGCTGTAGCAGCTCATGTGTTGCGCCTAAAACATGGCAAACATTTGTTGCCTGATTACTTTTAAATTATTTTGTGGCATAATTTCTGTGGCTCTGCGCCAGGCACAACAACAACATACACACACACACACACACACACACAGTGGCACAACAAAGAGCCCGCTAGCCGAGTCTGAGACTGGCGTGCATAATAATAAATAAAAGACGTGCGGAGAGGGGAACAGGATACTTTCCGGACAAAAAGGGACCTGGATGACAGAGCTGTTGCTGTTGCTGTTGCTGCTGCTCGAGGGGCATAGAAAAAGCTTTGCGGGCTTTTGTTCAAAATGGCAACACACACACACACACACACATACACATATGCGTATGCAGGGGTTAAGAGGAAACAAGAGGGATATGCTGCGGCTGGTTGCCAAAAAGAGGCTCAGGCATATGCTTGATATGGTATATATACACTGAAAAAAAAGACAAGCTTTTAATATCATGAACTTTTATTTTAAATATTTTGTTCTTAAAAGAAGAACTTTTTAAGACCATATTACTAATTTTAAGAATATTAATTTAAAAAATCAAAGTTTTTAATACAAGAATAAAAATTTTAAATTATTCGGAAACTATAAATATGTACTATGTGTGTAAAGTAAGCGCCAATTCAAATCCCACTCGTAACAAATTAAAATAGTTTTTTTAAATTACCATGTCTAAATAAAACCAACAAAAATAAAAATTAAAAAGAACGTTTTATAAATTTCAAAATTATATATTATTTTTTGATTTTAATTTTAAGAATAATTATTCTACTCCACGCATTTTTTAGACAAAACACTTAGTTTTGAGACCAAATTATTGAATTTAGAACGTTTTTTTTATCAGTGTAGTACTCGTACAGGAATATATGTTATATATGAATAAGGATGCTCTTTGAGGCGCCTCGCATTATGATATGCTTAAACAGCACAAAACTGTTTAATTATTTATAGATGCTTCCTTTTTTGAGCAAGGACAGAAAAGGAGAACTGGGTCTGCGGACTGGGAATGGGAACTGGGAACTGGGACTGGGACTCTATGCCCGTTTTGTAGGCAATCAGCGAGGCATGTGCTGTTTGATGGAACGCCTTGAAATGGAAATCTTGCGTGTCCTCGAGTATAAATGTAACAAATTGCCGCTCCGATGATGCGCACAGTGGATCAAGAGATCAACGAGCTGCCTTCATTTTAAATGATAATGTCAGCTTATCACAGATCAAAGCAATAGATCACAGATAAAAAAAGTCATATAACTAAACAGTGGAAATACACGTACATATCTAATTTCCATTAGTTTTATTTGCTTTCAAAATTTAATCAAAATGACATCAACCTTTTTTTGGGGACATTGGTAGCAGCTGTTCATCAAACTGGGCATAAAACGCATTTCATGCAACCTTTTCGGTGAAAACAGATGCGCTCCCTCAGATATCACAGATGAAATAGTTAGTGGGAGTAAGAAATAAGGCACCTACATAAAATGTTGTCCCACATATTGTATGTTTTCATCTAAACGGAAGTATTTCTCTGTCGTGTTGTGTTTTTCTGCAAATTAATGAGCTCTTTGTGGGGCTTAAAATAATACAATAAAACGGAACAAAACAAAGGAAACACGCCCAAACAAGTCCAAGTGACAGACGGCAACCCTCAACCCGCAACCCTAAGGCTGGCAACCTTTGTAAAGGGATACATTCACACACACACACACACACACACACAGAGGGACACACACATATGTGGCATATATCAAATGCACTAATCAGCAATGTTTCCTAAGTCACCTACTTAATTTGAGATCGAAACAACCAGTTTCTGGCATTATATTTTCAAAATCTATTCTAAGATTGGAACCCGTAAATTTGTTGATCTATAAGTGATATATTATATTTCTGCTGATAACTGCTTGTTTCTTGAATTATTTATAATCAATCTTCTCTTAATGGTCAGTTATATTAAATTGCTACTAATTTCTAACCGGTTTGTTTCGGGTTTTTTTTTAAGTTTTTAATAGATAACAGTTGATTTTTATTGGTTCTTAAAGTCACTTAAATCATAAAAACCAGCTGAATATTTTTAGTATTTCATTACTTTGAATATCGTTCATAGCTTTTTTTAAAATTGAAGCTAAAAAACTAAACTAACATGATTTAAAGTCAAATTAAAACCACACTTCTTTCATTCACTGTACTATATGAACTATATATTAAATTTTTTTGGTGTACTCTAATGCTCCTAAAAAACAATTAAAAGTATTAATGTACTCATACCAGCTAATACATAGGAACAATTGATTACGATTTTAAACATAATAAATAGAACTATTCTCTTTGTTTTAAATACCTAATAATATAGCTATCAAAACATTTGCCGTTCATTGAAGCTGTAAAAAATTTCCAATTTAGGATTTCCGTCGACAAGTCTAAATATTTAGTTGGCAATTGGCAGTTTGCAATTTTAGCGACGTTTTTAAATTGAATTTGGCAACAGTTCATGTATTTTCGACCGGAAACGGAAGTGTGCGTACTTTAGTGGAGTATGAGTAGAGGATTAAATATACTTTTTTTTAATTTATTAATTTGGCATTGAATGCACTGAGCCGACTAACCAATTTCGTTTAATACACGATTTTACAAGTCTTTTATAATCAAATTAAATATGTTCTCCACCTTGCACACTGTTAGTCCCTCGATTATCTCTATTATATCATAATTGTATTGCACTGTAATTACGCGCAATCAGGCTTTGCGACACACACACACACACACACTACCATATACACTCTCACAATCACATAAATGGGTGTATATGTATATATATACACATTTAAATGCAATTTTATCGAACTTACACATGAGCTGCCCTGTGAATCATACGAATATCTGTATGCACTCACATGCATGATTTCTATTTTATTGCCAAACACGTGAATGAGGCTCGTTTAGAATCGATGGAGTATTTAATTTTGTAGTACTCGGTATTTCTGAAGTATTTGCTCTGCAGAAAATTTGAGTATAGTTCAAAATACTGCATTTAGCAAAGTTTAAATAGAAATCGAATATTCTAAAAGATTGACTGATAAAGAGGTAAATTAACTAAAGCTATAGTTTGGTTATTTATTTACACAATCCAAACTGCGACTTTCTCTCTTTTTATCGCCAGAACAGTCAATTATCAAATCAATTGTTAAAAAAAAATAAAATTAGCATTTAAAAGAGAGAGTGTTACTGCATTGTTTTAAAATTTCGACAGTTAGAAGTTTAAGCAACAAAATACCCTTGAATCTTCTTCACTTGGTATCATATATGTGTTCCAGGTAATTGTTCTGAAGATTAATAAATTCATTAAAAAAAAAAAAGAAATGTTGTTTTTAATGCTTTAATGTTTATGTTAGTGCAAATAAATGCAATTAATTATTTCATTCTGTTGAATAGCTAAAATATATTTATATATATAAACCTTTATTTATTTGATCATAACAATTACTTGTCAGACTGTTAATTAATCAGTTGATTTTAGGCGAAACAATATTTCAGCTAATTTTAATCTGTGTATTTTTTTCAATAATTGTATTTATTTTAAAAAGCTATCGTTTGCCATTTAAATGGAAAACTTTCAACAATTTTAAGCTTGCTTGCGTACGATCATAACAATTTTGATTATGGCCACTGGGGGGCATGACGTAAATGTGGCTAACTGTAAATAATTAGGAGATAACGGTTTAAATGCAAACAATGCAACAACATGAATATAGAATTAAACAACAACAACAGCAAAAAAATATATAACAAAGCCGAACAAAATAAACAACATGTCTATTATTTGCTATCAAACTGCAGTGCAAAATGCCTAAAACAATTATATGTAGATGTGGGCACGGCCACAGTGGGGTAGATAACAAAAAAGTTTGTGGAAGGGGGAAGGTAGAAGAAGGGAAAAGGGAAGGGGGGGCGGAAGTACGCGTATTTTGTCAATGTTGCTAATCAACGCAGTGTAAGCAGCTTAAATGAACCCTAAAAGTAGGCAATATGTTTGCTCATTTGTTTGTGCGCATTGTGCACTTAATTTACCACCCAAACACCCACCCACCCCCTACCCCACTCAGATGCATCTGTGGCAATAAGAGAGAGAGAGAGAGAGATGTATCTTTGCTGCAGCGATTTGTGGTGAAATTATGTTTGAAACAGCGCAATTATAATATCCGAAAGTGCAACAAGCAAACAACAACAATTGTTTAAATTTATGTCGTCCAACAACCTCCCCCCTCAACCCCCATAATTTGACTCTACACCCCATCCTGCAGTCCCATTTACTTTAGGCTCCTATGTATAGAGGAGGTCTTATATAAAATATTCATAATATATGGCAGCCAGGAGCGAACACACGATAATGCCATATAATTGACAGGCGATTTATATGACATTTGTAAATACAAAACAAAATCAACAAAAACAACAACAACAACAACAATAGCAACAATAATGGGAAAAACAAGCTGGGCAAATTTGTTGACTGTTTGTCGAGAGTTATTGTTGATACGAGTCTGCTCTCATTACACTAGAATTATTGTTGCCCATAATTTTGGATCAATTAATTATTTATTTACCTTCATATTGTTTGCCGTATTAAAGTGAATTTAGCCGGAATGTGTTATAGAATCAGTTGAATTGCTTGATTCAAAGAAAATCTCTAGCTCAACATAAAAGCATTCAAATCATCAAAGACAAAGAAACAAAGCTACGATGGATTATAAAAGGGCATTATGTTAGCCTTAAATACAGCTATTAGCTGTAAGCAAATTTTATTCAGTTAATTTAGGAAATTCGATTATAATTTCGATTTAGTTTCCAAATTGAAGTAAAAGCTTTAATGGGAAAAAAAGTAAAAAGCTCTGGGTGTTATTATAAATTTACATATGATGAATATTTGTATCTTTTTAAAAAAATAAGTTGGTGTAATCAGTTCAATAAAATATCTAGATCTACCTATAAAATGAGAAAAAAATAGTTTATTAATGATTGCAAAAAAACATTTGTAAATTTAATGAAAAACTTATATTTAAACTACTGATTTTGATAACAAAATAAATTAATAACAGTCTAATGACTGGCAATTTAACATAGTATCACCGATAAGTTGGTTTCTCCCAATCCTTGCAAAAAATTTTGAATCAATTATAATTTTTGTATTCCCCAGACGTAATTATAATTCTTTTTCTCTTTTCAGTTAATAATTCAAGTTTAATAATAATTTTAATTATTTTTTTTTATTATCTAATTATTTTTTTATTGCCGACTGCTTTAAGTTGAGTATTAATAAATAAATACCCACTGTAAGGGCATAGATTGCTTTTGAAGAGTTTCGCATTTGCCGAGAATTTGGTGAGCTATTCAGAGTATTACACATTGAATTCTTTGAATCCAACTCAACCGACAGCACTTACAGATTGCAGCACATTCAGTTAGCGTCTGTATTATTCTGTATCGAGAGCACTTTCTTAGATTATTTGCAGCTAAATGAAATTTGCTGTGCAAATTAACTAAATGCAGTTTTGGCAGAGCAGACAGAGAGAGAGAGAGAGAGAGAGAGAGAGGGGAAGTTTTTACAAAGATACAATAGATGTGCATCAGAATGATTGAATTGCTGAAAGGCCTATCCGAAAGTCGAGTTAAATGCACTCACATGCCACGCCTTATCAAGTGTACGAATATGAGTATCGATGCTTATGTATCGATGCAAACATTTCCGTCACAAAACGCTGAAATGTCACGTTGATGACGATGACGATGACGATGACGCTGATGCTGACAACGTCTCATTTCAGACGTTTATCAATGCTGCCACAGTATTGACAGACTGCCTGACAAGGAGGTTGAAAAAGAGAGAGACAGTGAGACAGAGAGAGAGATAGAGAGAGAGATGCAACTGTCTAACAACGTGTCGTTGCCCTACGCTTGGGGCATAGAAAATATGTGTGTCAACTGGCATTCGATGCCATTGACGCCACAAAAATGCAGCTTCAATTGCAATTGCAATTGCGATGGCTTTTACCCAACATTTCCACTTGCTGATGTTGTTTTCATTTTGGTCTTATTGCAAAGTGAGTTGTGGCTTCAACACTTTGAAAAGTGGTCGACAAGCACAAGATTCCTTGCATAATTTTTAAATAAAAATGAACAACAATTCGAGTATTTAAAGTCAACCAACCAATTCAACCAGACAGATAGACAGGCAGACGGACAGACAGACAGATAGACGGACAGACAGACGGACAGGCAGACAGACTGGCAGATAGACGAGCAGCCAGGAAGCTGTTTCAACAGTAAAAAGGCTTCAAGTGTGTGGCATATCAAGTGCTTTTCCACAACCATTTTCCAATAAGTTTGTCGCCTAACTGCTCTTTCAACTCACACTTACTCGCTCTCTCTCTCTCTCTCTCTCTCTCTCTGTCTCTTCCATTCTCTCTCTTTCGGCCTGTCGGGTAGTGTAGCCTGTAGGCCCTCATAAGTATGCTAAGTTTTTGCGCCTTGTCGGCGCCTCGGCAAATGACAGAGTGTAAATCTAAGTGGCTCAAATGTGTCGACTATTAGTTGCTCCCCCCTCCCATCTCCCCATCTCTCTCACCATCTATCTCTCTTACACTCTTGCTGCTGTCGTCGAGATGTCGATGGCAATGCGGAAGCGATTTTTGAAGCCCTGCACGTTCGTAGTTCTCGGCTTTGTTGCCCTTTCTCGCCCCGATTGTTTTATTTGTTTGCGTCGCTGCTTTTGCACTTAATGCAGCAGCTGTCGCTGCCACTTTTCAATGCATTTTCATTTATTATGCAAATTGAAGTTTTCAAGCCTCAGGCAGAAAATGAAAAAAACCAAAAAAAAAAAACAAAAAAAAGGAAAATTGAGGAAAAGAAATATAAAGAAATATTTGCGGAAGCAGCTTCTGTTTTTTTTCCTCACCATCTTACTGCGTCTCCCACTTGAGCAAACTAATTTGACATTGAAATTATGTGTAAAGTAAATTTAATGCAACTTGCAAATTATGATAAAAGAAAATACCAAAAATATAAAAAGGGCAACGCAAAAAAAATACTAATAAAAAGAAAGTACATTTTGCAACTCGGCGCATTTTGCGCAGCTGTCAATGAAGATGAATGAATAGAAACCAAGTAACTGCAGCTCCAAGGAAAGGGAACATTTGGCTAGACTGTAAGAGGGGTAAGACTGGGTGGGAAGGGAGGTAAGGGAAGTGTATATTGATAAAAAATATTCCCAAAGGTATACAGCGGACTGCCATTTTCCAACTTGATCTATTCCAGCATGAACACAGTAAACATTTAATAAGAACAAAGAGTTTATCATATTTATTTATAAATAATGTGTAAAGAGTATTGTATTTAGCAGGAACTGTATCATTGCAAGATTTATTGTGAAACTTGCAAAAATAATGATAATTATATTTATTTTAATTTTCTTCAAAAATGATGATTAATTACAAATTATACTTTCCCCATATGTTAAATAAATACCATGCCAAAAAAAAAGAAGCTTAAATTCAAAACTCAAAAAAATCTTTGTTATTTTTGAGCAGCAACTAAATTTCAAGGCAGAATTATTAGTTTATGAGTTTTATTTTGTATTCAATAATAAAACTTATGCTTCAAGTTGTAAAGTAAAGCTCAAAATTATTTATTATTAAGTGAAGAAATTGGCAATTTCGTCAACCATGGTGTAAATGCAGAGACGCCGCTAAAGACGGATTGTAATTAACATTGTTTAATTTTTATCATAATTCACTTTTCTCAAATGAAGTACAGAGTGTCTGACAGTCGAGCTGGCTCAATTGTAAACTGTCCTACTGTATATCGTATTCACTTCGCCATTTATTTATTCATTAAAAAGTCACGTTGATTCGCTTAGCGAAATTACTCGTAATTCTATTTAAAGTTGATTCGCTTTCGTGCCGTTCTGAATCAATGGCAGATGTGTCCCTAATATCGACATTATGTCACAGAGCTTTGATTTATGGCCAAGCACTCGCATTCAGACTCACTGCCACTTCCTCTCTTCCTCTCTTCTCCCTCTCCTTCCACTCACACATTGGACAGGTGAACACCCGCACAGTCCCCGATTCGACCCTCATTCTACGTTCCACGTCCCACGTCCCACGTCCCACGTCCCACTCACTGCCGTAATATTCGTAATGGACATTATTATGAAAAATCAAATTTTCACTGATTGCCGGATTTGAACGAGATGGAGGACGAGTTCCGGTCACGTGTCTGGCCATGTTTATGATCGACCATCAGTTTAATGGCTTGAATCAATGAATTCGTGGTCTCAGCTCGGCGGCTGCAACGTCTTTAGCTGAGTCTCAGCGCTCTTGTGGCATGATGTGGCTACAAAAATAACTTGCCTCACATTTGTGCAACAAATTTAATTATTCTCTTTCCTTTAGTCGTTCTGTCGTTGCCAATTCTAGACACTTTGTTTTTTGAATGTAGTTTTTTTTTTTTTGCCTCTGCTTGCATTTCTTTCCCCTCGTCCAGCTCTAACTCTAAAGTGGGGGGATCCATTCGTGTCTCGTCTGACTGTGGCGCCTAAAATAGCCAAGCATTACAGTCTCTGTCATAAATAGGCTGTCGCTGAAAGTTGTCCAGACACGAATTTATTAATATCCTTATTATTTTCGTCATGAAATACGCACACATTTGGCATTTGCCATTTACCATTCACCATCAACCGTTTCAATTTGCCATTTTTAGCAAAGCAGAATGAGGAGTGATTCGAGTTGAGTTTGTATTAAATGATAGAGTAACGAAAATTCACTCAAGTAATTGATTAATCTTACGTAAATAAGAAAAGAAAAGACTTTAGGAGTTGCCCTTTGTCCTGTGTATAAGCCGGAAAACAATACCCGAATCGTTAACCGAAAATAACCGATTCAATTTTGGTACTGCAACCTAAACTGTAACCAAACCTAATTCTTTTTTTAGAGCTAAAGTATGAAATGCTTGTACCGAATTGTCTTTTTATGTTTTTCCAAAAATATTTTGTTAATAGGGTTAGTCACAGAAATCACTTTCGCTTGAATTTCATTCCGCTGTGGTTCAGAACAATACCCAAAATAATTTTGGGCGAAACGAATCTGCTCTCAATCCGCTGGCATCCGATGCTGCCACCTAGTCTGAATTAGACTTTTGATGCCAGGGTCCGGTATACCATACTTTTCAATCAGAGAAAAGGGACTCAATTTCACTAGTGATTTCTGTAGTACCCCTGTATATTCTGTGTGTATATAATTTTTTTATTTATTTAAATATAACTCAATATTTCAGTGAGGTTTTTTAAAATTTTAAATCAACTTCTGATTTCATAATTAGTGTAAATCAACACTAAAATATTTTAAAATGCTTAACATTTAATTTTTTAAACCTGTATAAGCACATCAAAGCCAAGGCTACAAATCGGTTAAAAGGAAGATGATAACAGAAGATAAATTAACACGATGAGATTATAGCTGATTGTAATTTTATATATGTGATTAAAATAAAACAGTCAAAGATTAACCCTGGATAGGATTTGTAAATTCAATTGGGAAATCTCTTGATTATCTGACGATTATCGATGATCTAATTCTAATTTTAATTTTTTCTTTACAGTCATTATTTATATTTAATATTAATTTTATTTTAATTCTTAACTTAATTTTATATTTAATAATTTTTTCTTAGCCGACTGCTTTTAGTCGTGCATAAAGAAAAAAAAAAAAAAAAAAAACAAAATGTGCTGAGCATCTTTAACGCACAGTCACAATGTTTGTTTAATTCTTTAACTTTCAGACAGTGTCATTGGACCATGCGCGTTGTGTAAATATTTAAATCCCATTTACATAATATCGTTAGAGCGCCATATGTCTTGGCAAGTTTCAAGGTTTTGCAATCAACTCATGCAAATAACTATCGATGTCAGTGAATCGTTAGATCCTGCTCCATATAGTTATATATAAATATTATATATATTTACTCATAGATACATAGATACTATATATATGTGTATGTGCATAGATGTTATGTATATTTTAGTTAGATGTAGATGTAGTCAGAACTTTGCTTGTCTGCCAAATCGAATAAGACAATTCATTCGCTTGAGATAATCGAATATCGCATCTGTGGGCTTATTGCCCGCTGGCGTTGTTTACAGCCATCTGAATTGTAAACGAACCATGTGAATTTCTATTACAAAGTTTCTCGAGGCTAACATGAATGAATGAAAAGATTGCGACGCAGGGCAATTCGCAGTTTGCAGTTCGCATTTCGAATATTGAATGGGGGAATGAATAATTGAAGCCACTATTGCACAAGTTAAAATATTTGAAGATTTCTCGAGAATTTCAATTCTAATTGTGTGACTTTTAGATTGGAATATCCTACACAATGATCTATGCTTTATGTTAACTTGAGATATCACAATCTAATCTCAGACTAAGGCAAAACTTTCTTTATTATTTGGCAGTCACTAAGTGCAAATCTTGAAATTACATGTGCATTTCCTTGTGAGCACATAAGTGACCTCAAATAAGCACAACCACCAACCAGATAGACTATGTTACACCCCTCAGACCTCACACACTCTCATGTTATATAGCAAGCAGGTCGAGTCAGACGCCATCGTCGACATTTTGGAATGTAATTTTAGCTTGGGGGAGAAAACTAGCAAAACTGTAAAGATTTTATGGAAAAAACACAAGTTGACAGTTTGCTATGAGCTGAATGACTATAAAATACCCTATAATCTTAATATATTAATATTTTTGTTCTGACTTTCCGAATTTTTAATTTCACAAAAAAATGTTAAGAGGTGATTTTTTTAATTTTTGTTTGGGTATATATTTTTTTTTTTATAGCTATAGTTAATTAAATGCAACTTTAATTCTTAAATATTCGAATGAATTTAACTTTATTTATACATATAAAGAAAGAAAACAAATAATACATAAAGCTTTAAAAAATCGTGAATTCAGTACCAAACTCATTTTTATCTTGAGTATTGGAATAATTTCTAAAGTAGAATGTCATTTTTGGTTCAAAGAATTTTCACGTGAAATTATTTAAAAACATTGTAAGAAACTTCTTTGCTAAATTAAAAATTAGTGCTTAAATTTTTTTTCGAATTGAACGTTTTTTATATAGCTTTTCACGCGTTGAATATACTCATTTTAAGTCTTATATATAGAGTATTTACAACATAGCACGCTTTTTATATCTGGCTAGAAAAGTGCAACAGTTTAAAGAGGCAAAAACAAATGCGAGCAAATGTCAAAACAGCGCCCACAGAACGTATCTATATTTGTGAGTGTGTGAGTGTGTGAGTGTGTGAGTGTGTGAGTGCATATGTGCATTCATTTTATATCATGGCGGGTGCACAGAGCGTATCACTGGAATTCTAATTTGCAAGCGAAATTGAACGGAAATGGCAATTTTCAAAGTGAAATGGCAACGACTGCGACGAAATGTTGCGACAGCTGCAAATGTTTGGGCCCAAAGTGACTTTAGACCATCCATGCATTGGCTGGAACTAGCCCAGATACAGAGTACAACCAGTAACATAAGTATACAGTCGGTTATTTAGAACTAGAGGTAATGAATGCGAGTAAAAGTGATGTGAATCAGTCAGTTTATCAGTCAGTCAGTCTGTCAATCAGTCAGTCAGTCAGTCAGTAAGTCAGTCAGTCAATCAGTAAGTCAGTCAGCCAAGCAGTCAGTTAGTCAGTCAGTCAGTCAGTCAGTCAGTCAGTCAGTCAGTCAGTCAGTCAGTCAATCAGTCAATCAGTCAATCAGTCAATCAGCCAATCAGCCAATCAGTCAATCAGTCAATCAGTCAATCAGTCAATCAGTCAATCAGTCAATCAGCCAATCAGCCAATCAGTCAATCAGTCAGTCAGTCAATCAGTCAGTCAGTCAGTCCAGGCAAGCATTCAATAAGGAATGTGGCTTTTGGCCTGATGACGAATGTGCCACCAACTGAGTAACTAGAAGTAGCCATCAGGCATTTTTACAACTCATTTAACAAGACATTGCCTTTAAGCGTATCTCCAAAAAACAATAAAAAAAACAAAAGAAAACATTGACCGCAAGGACGATGATGACGACAATGAGGCAAACAGCTTGTCCTTCTTCCATTCCTCACAAACGATCCCTTTGGCTTGCCACACCCAACACACACACACACACACACACACACACACACACCCAACTCTCTCACACACAAACACACAGACAAACAATTTGCATATTCGACTTCATTAAACGCGCGCTTCCTTAACAGTTGGTATTCCATTTTTTTTTTTTTTTTGGTGAATGTTGAATGTTGAGTGTTTTGCCTGGTTTCATCTCTTTTGCCACTTCATCGTGTTGGTCAGTGGAGCAGCTGTCTTGCAATTTATCACGCAAGGGTCGCCCCGCCCACAATGTCCCAATGTCTATAGACCCGGTACCCAAGTGGAGTCCCCAGACTCACTTACTTCAACTTCAACATCAACTTCAACTTCAACCCAAACCCAAAAACCCCAATACCGACCGCATGCCAAGCCAGCGAAGCTTCTCCAGCAGCGTTGTGTCTAATCTGCGTCTTGTTGGCAACAGATTGAAATTTATTACGCATAAATCTAGGCATTCATTTGCACCTGGCCAGGCTGACACTCTGCCACAATGCCACGGCGGCAGGCAGCTCGAACGCGCCGCTATGCAAACTATTTGTGGAAGCAACAGTTTAGCGAGTCTGCGTTGTCTGTGGTGCTGGTGAGGGGCGTGAGGAGGGAGTGATAGGAGTCGGGGATAGATAGCTGGTGGCGCGTGCAGTTACGCACAGGTGACAATCGGTGGCAAGCACCAACGACCGCGAGGCAGACACAGTGCCAGTGCCACTGACAGTGGCTGTAGCTGTAGCTGTAGCTGGAGCTGTAGAAATGAAAATGGAAATGGAAATGGAAATGGAGGTTAAACGTGCCGCAATGCGCGTGATTGCTGGTCAAATTGGTAAGAGGGTGTTTAGCCAAGAGTACAAAGGAAAGAAGATGAGGCGAGTGCTGCAGTTGGTTGCCTCATTGGCACAAATAGATTTTCATTTCATTTCGTTTAAGCTCAAGTTTAGAGCCTTTGAAATTTAAGAATGAAGACGTGCAATAAATGCCTAACTAAGCATCGATACATGAGCAAGGAGCAAGGACTCGAGCACACAAAGTGGTACACAACCCAACCAGACCCAGAACCAACCCAACTAGACCCAACATAAGCAGAGCACGCATCCAAATGCCAAATAAAATTGGAATTTTTAAACTTGTTCTAAGCAATATGAACAGCATCGTTTGATAAACAAAAGAAAGATGCCGACAGACAGAAATGGAGACAGACAAATAAAGGCAGACAGTCAGTAAGATAGACAGACATTGCCATTGGCCATTGCTGTGTTTGCATCGATACTCACACTTACACTCACACTCACACTCACACTCACACTCACTTGTTGGCATTGGTATTTAGCGTAAAGAACTCGCATATTACAACTTTAATAAAGATATCCAAATAGTCATACAAGAGTCGAAATCATACAAAAACTTCAATTCATTTACTCCTAGGTTTATAAAATACAAACATCGAATCGTGCAAAAGTTTACGAATTATCAGATTGAAATGAATGCAAGTGAGTTGGTGAAAGTTTTCGAAAGTCATCAATCCGCTTGCCAGACAACATTTATGAGTGCAAAGTGAATGTATCTGTTTTTTCAATGAATATTGTCTACTTTCATCACAAGCATAAACTGTTATTTCAAGCAGATTGAATAAATATATTTATATATATAAAATTCTTTGACCCGACTCACTGACTGCTCATTTCACAGCCCAAGCCATTATATATAACACAAATTAAATACATATACATATTTATATGTATAAAGTTCTATAGCCTGACTCACTGACTGATCATTGCACAGCACAGAAATGTGACGTTAAGTGATTTAATATTATCTTTAAAAATAATACAGGGTCTCTTATAGTCGATGTTGCTTTCAAATTTATATTTATGAATGTAAAGTGAATTGACGCTAGTGATTAAAAATTTCATTATTATTTGAATTGAATTCTTTTTTGAATACAACATCTGGTTGTTTGCTTAATTCAGAATATTTGTAAATCAATTAATATCAGACTTATTGTACTAACTCTATTTAAAGCTAAATCCTCAATTTATTGGGACTGGCAAAGTGAATCAAACAGTTTTTATAGCTTTCTCCGCTTTGCAATCTGTCTATACTTTTAAGATGCTCTTCATGCAGAGCTTTTCCTTTTCTGACCTGCGTGACGACTATTTGCCAAGACTATTTGCCATTCCTTTATAGTTTTTGTTCTCTTTTTTTGTTTTTGTTCCATGTCTGTTCTTTGCTATTTTCATATTGTTTGACTTGGCACATGTTTTTTCCATTCTTTGTGTTTCTGTACACATGGCGTCTCTTTGCATATTGCTAAGAGTTCATGAGAGATGAAGAGGCAACTTAAAAATGACACTAATACTATAACATACCAGCCCAAAGAGCTGTCAACTAACGCAGCAAACACAACACACACAGCCACACACCATGTGTGTACAGTGTACAGTGTACACTGTACAATGTACAATGTACAGTGGTGTGAGTTGCCGAGTTTTAAAGACAACGTGTGGAGTCACTTTTATGCTTTTGCTTTTCAAGAGGGTATCACAGGTTTCTTATGCAGCTTGTTTTATTCCACTCTATTCAGGCGGAGACTGTACTTGGTAATACTCTACTTGATTTGATAACTATAATATTTCGGAGATATCTTGAAGTAAAATGTATAGAAATTAATGGAAAATTTGAAAGTATCTCTATGGTAAAGTCTAAGGCCGGATTGATAAACCGGCGGTAAGTAAAATCTAAATGAGAATTTTGAAAAATTTACAGACCAAATGATTTAAGAATTAAATAAAGACACTGCTTATGATCTTAATCAAAGTAGATTTAATGGCTGTCATAGATCTGTATAAATCACTGATCAGTGAGTCAATCAGGACGAAGAGTTTTACAAACATATATAGATATTATCATGTTTATTTAAGTTAATGCAGTCTGAAATTTCTCAAACTACTGATCATATCATATCAAATAGAATTCTATTTCCGGCTACTTCTCAAATTTCTATATTACTCATTTGTTTTTAGAGTATTTTAGTTTCGTTATTCATATTTCTCACTTGTTTTGTTGTTGTTCTTGTCTGCTCTAATGGTGTGCTCAAGTATGCTGCTACTACTTTGCTTGGCTTATGTGTATGTCTGTGTGTGTGTGTGTGTGTGTGTGTGTGTGTGTGTGTGTGTGTGTTGCTCCGTTGTTGTGTGACCTTCGTTACGTGTTTGGCAAGTTCATTTTTAGCGCGCAAAGTTAACTCACAGCAGAGGCAGCCAAATAAACACTGTGTTTGTTCAAGTAGTTGCAAGTGACGCTGAGTGTATGTGGCGCTCACTTGCCCCCGTATCACGCAGACACGCCAAACACTTGCCCCACCCACTGTGTGTGTGTGTGCGTGTGTGTGTGTGTGTGTGAGTAAGTAAGTGAAGTGTGTATGCGTGTTTGTGGCACACGCGCCCCATTATATGCTTTATTATATGGCAACACAAAAAACGCAAGCATAAACATGTGTAAGCCAACTCTCTATGTGTGTGTGTGAGTGTGCGTGTGTGTGTGTGTGGGACAATGTTTGACAAAACTTATTGTATGGCACACTGAGTCGCAGCAGACATGTACATACACACATCCACACATACATACATATAAAAAAGGCGACTGTCTTGGCGTGTTCCCTACCTAATTTGGCAACATTGCGAATCTCTTCATTTTTCATGCATGCTAATGTTGAATATTTTGACAGCTATTGCCATTCGAGTCTAAGGGAGTGTGTAACGGGTCGTATGCGTTATATACAGCGTATACAGCTGCGACTCGAATTGCTCGCTTATTATGAGCACAGTCTTAAGGTAGCACTCGTAAATGAATAATTAATGTATTTGCCATACATTTGCAGCAGTTTATAAAATAGATTACATGATTTGGCGCCCAACGTGCGTTGGTTTAAACTTTAATATGATTAAAGCTAATGTTGGTTTCGTACTAAATGAGCAATAAATACACTTTTACTATTCACAATTGTATAATTAAATCCGTTAAAAAGTTAGAATTATACATATTACGTATACGAACTGTTGGACATGCGTAACAATTGAATAGTTTTGATGCTAATTGACAGTTGTGCTGCGTGTGTGTGTGTGTGTGTGTGTGTGTGTGTGCTGATTTGCCAACACTGTTTGTGATGTTTGCTCGAGTGGCCTTTGACACAGCTAACGGCTTTCGCTACAAAGCAAAGTTGGCTCGTCTGTCAGCTGTCAGTTACTTGTCAGTTTCTCCTTAAATGTTGAATGTGTAACTTTGTTAGTCGAATACTCTCTGCACTCGTCACTTTCATTATAAATGACCTTCATATGCGTCTGTGGAGGCTGTGTCATCTGCCACGTGCCACGTGCCACATGCCACATGCCACATGCTGCAGCCGCCAAAGTGCAACTTTGATACCCGTTTCTAATCAAATTCAATAAAGTTACATTAGAATTGCGCATAAATTTTGTGCTAAAATGTAAATCGAAATGGATGCATTGAAGGTCCTGCATAAATACATGAACAAACCGTTCAAAATTCATGCATATGCAACTTGGCATATAAGCTGCCACAGAACTAGAGAGAGATCGAGAGAGAGAGAGAGGAAGAAAGAGAAAGGGAAAAGGGAGAGAGTGAGAGTGAGAGAGACTGATGATTCAAGTGGCATAACATTGGCAGACGCGGTTAATTCGAGTTTTGATGCAAGCTGAAAGCTGTTGTGGGTCAAAGGGCACGGAGTATTGAAAGTAGGGGGTGTAAACCGTTTCATATTTGGCTCATAAATATACAGCGACACCGCCACATTGCGTTGTGGTGCATATTTGTGTTCGAGTTTGATCAAACAAGATGGCGGGCGGGGCATAAACACATCCACACACACTCACACACTCACACACTTACACACTCACACACATGCATATGCATGAGCTCAAGTCAACGCTGATGCTGTGTCTGTGTGTGTTTGAGTGCGAGTGAAAGTGAAGAGGGGCACAGCGTGTTGGGGGGTGGGGGGCAAGTCGCTGACAAACAAGCGATGGATGGATGCAACAAACCACAAGGCCGCTTTTCATTTGCATAATCTCGACTTAATGCTGTGTTCTTGTTGCTCTCGATGTCATTGTTATTGTTTTTGTTACTATTCTTTTCGTGTAGAAAAACAACCACAAAAGAATTCATCGACACACTGAGTCTGAGTCAAATGCAATTGAATTTGGCTTCCATTTTTAAGCCTTGCGAGTTGCTGTGTCAAACTCCGGGAGAATCGCTAACTCAGGACTTACAAGCAGCTGAGAACTTGGCCAATATCTCACACACACACACACACATACTAAAAGCATATCAATCGAAGCAACAACAACAATAGCGAGATTCACACGCAGCAGGCTTTATAAAATGTCTATACAATTTTGGCAGCAGCTGAAAAAGAACAGAACAAAGCTTATCAAACCGATTGAAAAACCAAAACAAAACAAAAAACACAGATTATACAAGAGCTAGAGAAAAAGCGAGTGAGTAATAGAGAGAGAGAGAGAAAGAGAGAGACATAGACAGGGAAATTGTGTGATAAGGTAATAGAAATCAATGCACTTCAAAATGATACTAATTAAATTTAAAAGACTATTGCTCATTACATTCTAGCCTACATTGCTAAAATCTGAAAAAACTAGGGTGTCTAACATAGTAGATATCAGAGCTTGGAAATATTTCTTGCAAACACATAAAAAATCTGTTCCAAATTTCACCTTCACAATACAAAATAATCTTCTGTCAATTTATTTATTTATTTATTGTCAAGCTATAAGCAGCCGACATTTAACTATACATTTAAATTAAAATATAAATTTAATTAATTGAACAAAAAATTGCTAGAAAAGTGTTTAATGTGTTTTTGTTAGGTATTGGAGCTATTATGGTCTAAGTTTTAAACTACGATGTAACAATTATATTGCGGCTATAAAACCTTGAGTCAAAACCTAAAAACATCGCTGGCTATGCACATGCAATATATGCCATAATTAAATAGATATTATTTAAGATTCTTGGAAATTAATATCTTGTACTACTAAATAGTTTTTTGTCGTTTAGTTTATGACTTTCGCTTTACTCCTGGTAATTTTGTAATTTGAATTTTTCCAATTAATTTATTTAACTTTTTTATGGGGTATCTCGTAGTCACACTTTTGAAGAAAATTAAATACCATTTTATAATGATGTTTTTTTGTGGCGTTTCCTTTGAGATATTTCAGTTCAGTGAATGTATCCATCTGTCCATCTTGTTAGTCAATTGTCATTTGTTTGCAGTGTACACTTTAGATAAATAATTTTAATTCAATTGTCTATCAATACAGGGTATTTAAGTGTCGAGTCCATACACTCCATAGTTGACTGCATTTTTGTTAGCTTGCACTACAATTGCAGTGGCTTATCTGCAATTTGCCACAGTGTGGACTCTGTTCAACCCACTGTCCTTTCGTTCCGCCTTATAGACTGAGCGTTGTCCTCTTTTGTTTTCCGTGTGCTTATGCAAAGCATATTGCTGCTCATTATCTCACAAGGATTAACATGTTATCCTTGGCACGCGCGGGCTGCTCATTATTGTTGTACTCTTCTTGATGTTCTTCTTGTTGTTGTTGCCGCTGTTGTTGTTGTTGTTGTTGATTTTTGCATGTCGTTTGCTTTGGTTTTTCGTTGCACTCGACTTGCTTTTTTCATTTTCTTCTTCTTCTTCTTCTTCTTTGGTTAAGCTCTTTTTGGCAAGCCAACGAAAGCGACTAACAAGAAGCAAGCAGTAGTTACACTGATAAAAAATTATCTAAAATCTAGATTTTGGTCTGAAAACTAAGAATACTGGTCTAAAAAATGCGTCGAGAACATAAAACTCTTAAAGTTAGAAAACACATCTTGGATTTGAGAACATTATAAGTTATTTTTAAAAGAATACAATTTTTAAAACTTAAGTAAAAAAAAGAAATAAAAATATTAGAAAGATTTTTATTTTTATTATTTTTTTTGGACATATTAATTTTTAGAAATGTGGCTTTAAAAGCAATAGTGGGATTCGAACCCACGCATCTTTTTAACTGAAGTGGCGACTCTAACCATCTTTCTCTATTGGCTTCATATAAAATTTGCATTATTTCTAATTTCTTAACAATTTCAGATTCTTAGTCTTATTCTTATTTAAGAAATGCGGTCTTAAAGTGGTCTTATATTAAAAGTAAAATATTTAACATTAATGTTCGTGATTAAAGATGTTAGTCTGTTTTTTCAGTGTATGGAATGGTTGATGGGAGAGGGAGTAGGGAAAGCTGACTAAGGGGTGTCAGGGATTGCAGCAATGGCTGGATAGGGCTGTGAGCCAAATGCGTAACAAGAATTACTACCACATTTTTGCTTCCTTAAAGCTGCACAGCCTCATCTCCAACTCCTACTCCAACTCCTTCTCCAACTCCAACTCCTTCTCCATCTGCCTTTTCCCTTCACGAAATTCTCCTGGTTGACTGCTGGATTTGCGCGTTACCTTTGTCATGCTTATCCGACTATCGCTGCTCCGTCGACCCCTATCCCCCCTATCCACCCTTCTCCCTGCCCCCAACCCACCGAGTTTCGGGAGCGTTTCGTGGCATGCAAATTGCGCGTCGCCGTGTTTGTGGCAATATTTTGTTGTAGCAGGTTTTTAACGTGTTTTAACATTTTTACCGTACTACATTGTCGAGGTCCACTGGCTGGTTCGTGTCGCTCATACGCCGTGTTGCACACGTAGAGCACCAAAAAGCCGGCAAAACAGAAAACAGAAAACACAAAACGCGAAATGTGAAATTCGCGAAATAAAGAAGTAAAGACCGCAAACAACTCACGGCTCTGCAAGGCGTTAGATCTGATCCCAACCCTCTGCCCTTCTCTATAGACTTCTCTCTCTCTCCCTCTCTCTCTCTCACTCTCGCCCTCTATAAGAGCTCGAATTCTACAATATTTTCTTTCTCTGTTGCTCTCATTGTGTTTTGTGGATATATATTTGTTCATGTTGTGTTTTTTTTTTGTTTTTAATTTTCTTTCTACGGGTTAAGCGGCCCTTGGCTTTTGGCTCAATGTATTTACCTTTGTGTCTCTCTTTGCTTACACCCCCCACACCCCTCCTCCCACCACCACACCTGATATTCTCCCCTTACCACCAGTCTCTTTGTTTTTTGACTTGGTTTTTGTTTAACAAAGAACATTGCTGATACAATTGCAGCCCAACAACAACAACAACGATAGGACTGAAACATAGCAACAACAACAGCAACAACAACAGCAACAACAATAATAATAACAGCAGAAAAACAAAGAGGAAACAACTGGGCTAACGGTGGATGTAGAGAGAACACAAACAGAGTACAAAAAAAAAAAAAAAAAAAAAAAAAATAAATAAAGTCAACACACACACATACACACAAAGCGTTGGATTGATTGAATTTCGAATTTTTAAGCATTTCGCCGCAGTCTAAAATTTCGTTAGCCAAATTGTAAAAGAAAGTGCACACAACCGAAAATTGCAAAAGAATGAAAACAACAACAATAACAACAAGAGCGCAAATACAAATTATAAAAAAAAAAAACACAACAAGAAAAAAATATGAACAAACAAAATTATGTCAGCTTTAATGCTCAGCGAAAGACAAAGAGCGAATATAGCTTCAAAAGAAATGTTTTCTCAATTGGTTTTCTAGCTATTCACAAGAATTAAAAAAATTACCATCATGGGATAAAGAAAAACACACTTTTTATACACGTCTATTTTATATCTTTTATCTACTTAATTTTCATTCTCGCTCTACATTTAATTTCTAAATTCACTTTTGGGAAAATATTAAAAACTGTTTAATGGTATTTAATTATAATTTAATAGTTATGTAATTAAATCCAGAAATCCAAATACATACGATAGAGATTCTTTAAATAAGTCACACATGTTACAATTTAGTTTAAAAAATAAAAAAAAGTTCATCATTGTGATTTTTACCAATAGTTTAATAATATAACTTCAGTCTTAAGATAAGAAAATCTCTGCTTCGAATCATTTGAAAAATATATTAACTGACAGATTTGCTTTTCTTTCTCATTGCAGACTGCTCAAAGGTAAGTGAATGAATGAAGAACAATAACAAATACTGCATAGATGATGGTACGTATGTATTATATGTTTGGATGAATGCCAGTCAAAAGTCAAATCCCTGGTCAACTCCATTCAACTGAACCGTATAAAGGACCGCTCTCTGTAAGCCTTTGCCTGATGTTGGCCCAGAGAGTGTCCAGACTATCATTTTACGTCGACAGAGAGACACGCCCCCATTTGTGGCAGCATTAAGTGCAGTCAGGCCGAAGAAGCTACAAAAGGAGAAGATGTTGCAGAAAACGAAGAAAAGTGGCAAGCCAGACAATGAAAAGAAACAAAAGACAAACAAAAAAAGGAAAAATGAAATAAATAGAAGAAGCTGAAAAGTGTGAAGAGGACTTGTGCATATTGAATTACGCGACAAGTGCAAGCAAGTTTGAGGCTTTTTAAACTGTTTATGCTTCAGTGGGTGAGTGGGTAAGTGGGTGAGTGGGTGAGTGTGTGAGTGGGTGAGTGGGTGAGTGTGTGAGTGGGTGAGTGATGGCATGTGAATGTCTGAGTGCTACTAAGTAAGTGTATGAGCGCCATTATTTTGTTATAACAATGGTAAAGTTTGGACCGCAGATCCCTCAACCGTTTCCAGATATCCCGACCGTCATCTCTATATATATATATAAATATATATATATATTATATATAGCTGCAGCGAACACTTAACACAATCAATACACACACACACACACACATATACACACGCAGGACTCTGAAAATGAGTGAAAGAAAATGAGTTAATGGAAATTCTTAGCAACTATTGTGATTTGACAGCTGCGTGTAAACTTGAGCACAAAGAACGCCCAGGCGAAAGCTGTTAAAGTGTTGGCCAACACTGCACAAAGACGGCCAAAACTGACAGTTTAAAGAAAATTGCAAAAGCAGCCAGGCAGACAGATGGTGGAACGAGGGGGGGGGGGGGGGGGGGGGGGGACAGACGTAGTTTCCAGTTACCAGTTACCAGCTTCCAGCTCCCTGCCATGTTATTTGCTTTTGTGTTTGCCATTTGAAAGAGCTGGAAAAAAATTGTAGGAGAACAAAAAAAAAAAAAAAGAAATGGGAAATACAACTTCAACTTTACTTCAAAAATAATAAGTGGCAAAAGGAAGTGCTAAGATACGTAGTTTGAGAGAGTCTCAGAGAACTACGCACAGATTCACATACATTCCAAGCAAATAGATATATATATGTGTGTGTGTGTGTATGAGTGTGTGTGTATGAGTGTGTGTGTATGAGTGTGTGTGTGTGTGTGTTGCTTGGTTCAATAAAAACGCTTGAAATGTTGCGATAACTCCCAATTCACAAACGCATCATTATCCATTTCTATTCGTGAGCAATGACTGAGCTGAAGCTGCCGAAAGAAAAAAGGGGAACAGAGATTGAAAGGGAGAGAAATAGAGACATACAGAGAATAAGAGAAGAAGAGACCAAATACTCGCCAAGACATTCGGAGTGCAAGACTAGTTGTATTGCGAATTGGGATTGTTTTGGAATTCTTTCTCTTATGTATTGCAGTTTCTAAAACAGATTAAAGGTTAACAGTTGTCAATATTGCGGAGGATAAAAAACTCATACTGCCATAATGCTCAAACTAAAAAACAATAATAACTATATAGAAATTAACAAGATTAACTTTGTCAGATAATTATGAAGGCAATCCCCACCCAATATACCTTCAATAAAATTTGTAAAATATTGCTTAATATACAGGCCTGTTCCGGATTTCACATCCACTTTTATAGGATTTCACAAAATGTATTATCTGTCTTTGCTTTAAAAATTATATTTTTTCTTAAATTCACCAACTCAAGGAAAATTCACTCATACTCAAAATATTTTTAGAATGAAATGAGAACAGGTTCAAGATTTTCACATCCGATAAATCTTGACGAAAGATAAATTATCCTTTCGAAGTAATGATAAAAATAGATTTTACATTTTATTATTTAAAAAATAAAATTTAATAATGTTGTTCATTTGCTTCTTGATTTAGTAAAGTTTCTAATGATAGGATATACAAAAAATGGAATATAACATTTAACAATGGTTTTCATTTGCTTTTTATGTTAGTTTGTTTTATGATAGATAAGTCAAAAAATTGGAAAATAATAGTAATAATAGCTTAATAGTTTCCAGGCAAGACCAAATCGTTTCATAAAATAATTAAAACGAAACTTTTTTTTAAATATATAAGTGGTTATTATATTAAAGACTTAAAGTTCTTTTTTAATGTGTTTGCTAGGACTTTCAGTCCAACACTTTGCAATTTATGGAATGATGCTTTGATGGCTTATAAAGTTTTTTCATCTTTTTGCAATTTCAACTATAGTTTTGCCGACTGCCTTAAATACTTATTAGCCTGAGCCACGCCCACAGTTGGTGTTCTTAGTTTTCTGCATGCTTCATCATCTCCAGCCTCATTTCTCCAAGGGCTTTGGTCTTTGATTAATGATCGACGTTGCCGCTGACGGTGCCATAAAGAAATACGCTGGCAAAAACTATAAGAAAGTACTATATAAGTAGTTTTTCCAGTCAGCCAACCACATTGGGTCGCAACGGATGGTGTTGAGTTGAGTTGTGTTAAACTGTTTGGTGGCATTGCAATTTCCTCGACATCTTGTCATCCCACTCAATTAAGCGGGGCGCGAAATAAATTTATCTAAATTATCGGCATTATCTGCGGCGCGTTATTAAAATCTAACGCAGACGTTTGCTTCTTTCCACTGCTCGACATCTCTTTATGCTGTCCTCAGTTTGTTTTCCATCTTCATCGCCATCGCCATTGCCATTTTCGTCTTCGTCTTCGTTTTCGTTGCTATTCTCATTCTTGTCATCACCATCTTTCCGTTGTGGGCTTTTGCTTTTTAACGAGAAATTATGGTGGCATTGTTATTGTTATTGGTGTTGTTCTTGTCGCTGCCGCGATGCCATCAAAAGCGAACAGGGAAAAGGGAAAAGCAGCTAAGTACGAAGTACGAAAAGCAAACGGAAAATGCGCGTCTTTTATGACTTCCGTTTGTCTAAAATGGCGCTGTGGGGCCAAAAGGGAGTCGCAGCTGCGACTGCAGCTCAGCATTTTGACTCCATGCTCGAGTGCGTCGCCTGCCATTGTTCCTTTTCCAGTCAACACGCACCGCACCACCAGTAAATGCACTGCCATCTCCCTCTATACTGCTCTCTCTGTCTCTCTCGTATTCCTGCACAGCCATCGTTGAGTTTTGTTTGGCAAAATAAAACTAACAAACAGCAAAATTGTAATGAAAAGCACAATAAACTGTCAGTTTAAATATGAAAGACTCTGTGACTTTGCTCAGTCCCTTGACTCCATGTTCCAAGTGTTCACCAGCGACCCGGGCAACGCCCACGGCGACAGCAACAGCAACAGAGACAGCGACAGCGACAGCGCCACTTCATTGTCGTGCCATGGACATCTTTAAACAGCGGCGTCAAGTGGCATGCATTGAAAGAGCAGCAGCTGGTAACTGGTAACTGGTAAACTGAAGCAAAGCCCACGCTGCGTATACGTAATGCAATGTAGCACTGTCTTTCAGGTCGTCTCTCTGTGTGTGTGTGTGTGTGTGTGTGTGCTCGTGAGCTTGTCGCTACTTAGCGCAATCTAGTCCCAGCGGCTGCCTACAACTTGACTGCATGGAGCAGCAGGAACAGCAGGAATAACAGGAAGAGCAGGAAGAGCAGGAGCACAAGGCAAACGACAGGACCAACAAAGTTCGAATCGTTTACGGGTCACTCTAAAAGTGTTAAGCGGATCACAGTGCAATATAAATCGCACCTGAAAGTCGATCCAAATCATTACTTCAATTCAACAACAATTAATAATTAATAATATTTATACAAAAGGTATTTTCATTATTCAATTTATTCTTCTATCTTATTGTTTTATAAAATTTAACCAAGAAACAACATCTTTCATATGATACATCACATATCCAAAAAAGAGACGTGTAACGTTAATAAACACTTAAAAAATGTTTTTTTTTTCATTTGTAACTTTAAATTGTTAACCATTATGGTCATTGCTATTCAGTTCAGTTCAGCGGATCAAAAGTTAATAAATATAAGTACTTTAAAGTACAGATTTAGTAATTGATCTATTAATATATTGATTATTTAATTAGTTTTGAATGCGATTAATAAGTTAAATATTTTATTAAGTTAAATACTTTCCCTATACAAAATAGGTTTAAAATTTATTTTCTTAAATAATTTTGAAAGCTTAATGAGAAACTATGAATTTTTAATGAGTTTTCTAAGCATTAAAAATTGTACATGTTTTTAATTATTGCCTATTGCGTGTTTAAATAGTTCACAACTGTTGACAACATTGCTGATTCGTAACTTTTTAAACTGACCACTGTCCAAACTTCCTGTTACATATTTACACAGCCAGGGTCAACAAGGGGTTAAGGGCAGCAGTGTCCCCATCGCGATGCGCAATAAAACTAAGCTAAAATACTTTAAGTATAATAATAATAACAATAGTAGTAATAACAACAGGATGCAGGATGTGCGCGGCATGTTGCGGCTTTTGCTGCCCCATTTTGTTGCAGCCAGTGGGCGGCGAATTGTTGACTCGAAATAATTAAATAGCTGCAACATGGTGACAACAACAAACACCACCAAATTTCTTGGAATTGAAAAAAATTGTACAGGAAATAAAATATAATGCGATAGAGTGTGCATTTGTGTGTGTGTGTGTGTGTGTATATGCCTGTGTGACAACGTTGTGCAACACTGTTGCACAAAAAGTAACAGAGAACTTGGTCACAGTTTAAGTCGTGGTAAGAGCATTAAAAAAATGCTACGTTCGTCATTCGCTTGATTTTAATGGGTCATCAATAAGGCGATTGAAACTCAACCTTTAAGTTCTTAGGTTTATTACTTAACTGAATATTAACTTAGAGTTCGATTTGTGCTTTACATTGTTAATTAGTTCACAGCTAAGTTTCGATTGAAGTTTATTTCCTTAAATTTGTCAATGTATTATAATAGATAATTATCTAAGCCGAATTTTTCTATCACGTGTAATAATGTTCTTAAACCAATTCTGAATTCTACTCTGTCAACAAGTAAATTGAAAAAGATCCTTCGAGAGCTGCATTTCCCAGAGCTTTATCAAAACTGCTCCGATTTCTACAATTGTCTTGGCATCTTTATTAAAACGATATTTTCGTGTCGATAAATGTTGCCTCTATCAAGTTTTATAAAGTAAATATCTAGTGAATAGAGCCAAGTCCTTTTTGCCATTGGCTGACAAGTGAGACAAGTTTGTTGCTTATGTCCTGCTGCTGTTGCCCTTTTTAGTGTATGAATTAAAATGTTTGTAAGTTTAAGTGGATTTTGCTTGTTGCCAGCGACAATGTTGCCTAGAATAAATTACAAAATACATCAACAGAAACAACAGCATAGTATGTGTGTGTGTGTGTGTGTGTGTGTGTGTGTGTGTGTGGGAAAGTCATAAATCTGAACGCCTCAGTCTTGGCTCATTTGCAGCAGTAAATGTTCGAAAACCAACAGCAATTAAAAATGGCAAATGCCGAAGCACATAAAAACACTGTGAAGACAACTTTGCCATGGTTTCTTATGTTGTTACCATAAGAGATTGGTTGATTGGTGACACACAATCACACACACACACACACACACACACACACCCACACACACACATATACACAAATCTATACTCTGGCAACACTCTTGAGGCATTTTGGCAACTCTGTTGCTCAGTTGCTTGTCGTAAAATGAGATAAAATTGCGAAAGATAATGACAAAATGCACATATCTGGATGCAGGACAGCAACTAAAATGCAGTAAAGCAACAGCTAGGACACTTAGTTCGCTTGGACGCTATTAAATTTGTGTTTATATTAACATCCAAGCTCACAAAGATTTGCCACAAAATATGTTTGTAATATTTACAACATTTGATATAGTTCCTTTAACTAGCTGCATATTACTGTTTGTGTTGTTTACAGTAGATATCGCAAATAAGAGTTATTTTATTATTGAAGCTAATTTTAACTCTTGTTATTTATAAAAACAAAATCCATGTAATTGTAATTACATTTCTTTTTTTATTTTATTATTAATTTATAACTATTAGTTAAGATTTCTAGAACAAAGATTCGATATAAATGCTATTATTCAAAATCTAATATAAAAAGTAAAATTATTATTAAATTCTTGAAATAGTACTTATACGTATACGTAATATTTGCATCAACCAGACACAATTTTCTTGATTTCTTTTCTCCTTGTGCTTATTTAAGTAAAACAAAAATTGCATTTATCTACTTTTAAATATCTACACTAAAACGCAACGCAATTTCGTATAAAATTCATGTTATGAAGAGAAATCAGAGCATAATGATTCGATGTCACGCCTTCCTCATCTTTCTTCATTCTCTTCTCCTTCTCCTCTTGCACACATTTAGCCCTAGTTAAATCAGACGAGCGCTAACCGCAGCAAAGCGATTAAAATTCAACACAACAATATACTCAATTTATGAGCAACATAACTTTGAGACTCAATAAAAAGGGACATGGCGGGTGGCGGGTGGAAGGTGGCACTGACTGTTGCCATGGGAATATCTCCCAGCCACGCCCCTTTCAGGGCCGCCCAGCATTCCGATGAGTGTTATAAAACCAAATGATTCTATTAAAATGAGATTTGTGCCATTCATGCGTAAATCAATCTGTTTTCATGTTGTTTTCTGTCCTTGTTATCGTTGTGTTGGCCATGTTGGCCATAGTCCTGTGAATTGGTTAGAGAGTATGCTCTCTCACTCAGCCCCCTTAAATCATAAATTATTTTTGCCTACCTTGTTGCCAGCGAAATTTGTTGAAGGCAACAATAAAATATTCATTGCTTGTTTATTGAATGTAATTTAACAACAGTTAACCCGCTCACCGCCATCCCACCGCCGAGAATCGAGCCGTGGCCAATCACAGTATAAAAGCCAAAGGAAATAACTCACCCCCTACACTGAAAAAAGGCCAGCTTCTAAGATCAAAATTTGTAAGACCAAATTACTAAAAGCAAGAATATTAATCTAAAAAATCACAAAATCTTAATTTAAGAATAAAAATCTTTAATTGTTAAATTAAAATTACCAAAGCAAAATAAAATTAATATAAATAACAAATTTAAAAAATATTATAAATAAATAAAAAAAAATTTATTGTTCTTATTTTAATTTTAGGAACATTTATTCTTAAAATATGAACATGTTCAATATTCTCTAAGCCAAGCTGTGATCTCTTAATTTAAGAGTTTTATGTTCTCGACCAGACACCAAAATCTTGATTTTAGCAACTCTTTTTTTATTAGTGTACCCAATCTACCACTTCTTTGTCAGCTCTCAGTTCGCTTGGAATCTTCATAATGTTGGCCAGCGACTGGCCCTAGAGTTGCCACCAAAGGGATCTATTACGTGGTATTTAATCAGATTTTTTACGACCGACCGACAATAAAAATGTAAATAGACACGAAAGGATTGGAATTGCCATTGCCATTTCCTTTACCTATCTGCTTATTTTTTCCACAGTCCTTTGCATCTGCTGGGTATTTTATCATTTTATCGGTTGCCTGAGAATAGAGCAGGTTCTACTTGGACTTCAAGTTGAAGACAGGAAACAGAACACAGACCATTGACCAGTTGAAATGCTTCTGGTACGTTTAACACCCTGAAGCGCTACATTTTTCGCTGGTTCCGCTTTTATGGCATATGCCAATCGATGCTCATAAAAAATATTGTTTTATGAATGCCAAAGTGCCAAGCAGAGAGAGAAGAGGAAGGAGGAGGACACATTTAAGTGAATATCTCCATCGATAAACAAAATCAGTCGAAAGTTTCTTATTTATTTGTGTCAATTATGCGCAAATTTCAATAAATTTCCAAAAGGCAAAGCCAGGACCTTTGAGCTGACTCCCTCCTTCTCCTCTATGCTCCTGCTGGCTATCCTCCCCTCCTCAACGAGTAGCTGGAGAGCGAGAGTTTGGAGAAACTGTCACTTGTCTGGCTGCCAGTTCAACTTGACAAATAATTAATTTCAGCAGAAAGAACAACAAAAAATTACTCTTACTTTATTGGCTTGTTGTTGTGTATGAAATCTGTCAGGGACAGCAGGGAGCAATATGAAATTTACCTTTCAGTTTGCATATTGTCAAATATATAATTAATTAATTTCAAGCCAAACTCTTTGTTAACATTACACAGAGTGAAAGTTTTTGCCATTTGCCCGCCATCGTCCTTGAATTGCCCAGAAATACACGTATTGACGCAATTAACACATTTTGAGCATTATTTATGGCATTTCAATCAACTTCAAATGCCAATTGCTCGACTTATTTTTGTTGTGTTATTTATTTACAAAATATTTTGTTACCAGCATTTATTTTCCATTTCAATAGAAGCCTGGTTCATTTACAAATTTCAGCTCAATTTCATGTTTAATGTTTCGTGCTTAAAGTACTAATTTCAAAATGACAATCAATCTGGTTTTCAATTCATATTTAAGTGAAACAGAACAATTTTAATTAAAGATATTGTATGTTGATTGACCATTGATATCTGAATATAAATGCATTGTCAAAAGAAGAAGCAATAGTAATATATAATACATGTTAAGTTATGTGACATCGCTTTAATTTCTTATTTAGTGTTTCTATGAAATATGATAACAAATTTAAGCAAATCATTTTTTTACCTATTAACCTAATCTTAAATTGATTAAGATATATAAGATATTGAGTAAGTAATTTACTATTTCGATCATGAGTGCATTGTGTATACGTGTAGTATCTTCTCAGTACATTAAGTCTTCAATGCATTTCAAATTAATTCTGCACATCATCAATTCAGATTCAGGCTTTGTTTTTTTTCAATTGGATTTCGTTGAATTCTGAGAATTCAGTGTTTTCATATTACTCAAATTAAAGCAAAGCACTTTCTGCTAAATAACGACAGAATTGCAAGCATTTCATTAGCCTTACCAGATTTCTTTGAATTGATTTATTGAGTTTAGAATAAATTAATTTATAATCTAATAAATTGGACTTAACTTGTTATTAATTGTTTCGCTCTCTGAAGTTATGCTGTAGCGTTGAAAGGTCCTTACTCAATTCCGCCAGAGTGATTTTACACATTGATATTCTCTTCCACATTCCATTGGGTTCATCTACTCGCCGCTTCCGAAGTCCTGGCGCTTTCACATACCAATAAAACATTAAGCAGCGTGTCTAACTGTATACAGACATTCTGATTAGCCAGCCAGCCAGCCATATGTGTGTGCTTCTCTCTCTCTTCCTCCCTCTGTCTCTCTCTCTCAAATGTTGTTACTTTTTATACCCTGAGCCCATTGAAAATAGGCAAAAAAGGGTATAATGTGTTTGGCAGAATGTATGTAGGTGGCAGAAGGGGGCATAGCAGACCCCTAATGTATATATATTCTTGATCAAGATCAACAGCCGAGTCGATTGAGAATCGTCCTTCTGTCTGTCCTATACTATAAGAGCTAGAGACTTCAAAGTTGGTAAGTTGGTGAATACCATACGCAGATCAAGTTTGTATTTTTTTTTTTTTTTGGATCCGACCTCTATATCATTAAGATGTCATATGA
This sequence comes from Drosophila phalerata, assembly GCA_951394115.2. Taxonomy (NCBI): domain Eukaryota; kingdom Metazoa; phylum Arthropoda; class Insecta; order Diptera; family Drosophilidae; genus Drosophila; species Drosophila phalerata. The sequence goes on from OX596006.1 coordinate 37,641,011, forward strand.
ACGATAGATCGAAGATGAAGTTTTAGTATGAACAACTTCTTGGCTTTTTGAGATACCTCGACCAATCTGACACAATATACATCTGGGCTGGTAATATAGTAAACATGCTGCCAAAATTTGATTTAAATCAGTCCACTATATCATATAGCTGCCATAGAGCCGCTCACTCGAAATCAAGTTTTAGTAAGAAAAAGATTTTTGTTTCTTAAAATATCTTAATCAAACTTATCGAATATGCATTTCAACTGGATTTATTTATGCTGACCAAATTTGTTACAGATCGATTTCCTATATCATATAGCTGCCATAGGAACAATCGGTTGAAAATCAACTTTCAGTACAGCTTACTTGGGCACAGGGTATCCTAATGTCGAGCGTGTCCGACTGTAGCCGCCCAGTTGCTATCTCTGTCTTCTTATTTTATTTCTTAACAACTCTCTTTCTTTTTGTGAAATGACGACAAAAAAGTAAAATACAAAATAATACGATACATAAATATAACTGTAGCATTTCGTTGTCCTGTAGCTGTAGCCTTGTTTTCACTTTGATTGCTACGTGTTGCCGCATCCCTCTGCCCCTTGGATGCCCCTTGGCTGCCACTTGGCTGCCACTTGCTGTGGCAAGGAGCATGGCATGCAGGCAAATTGGATTTTCATGCATACTTGGTCACACGCGCGCTCCAGCGCCCAAAAAAGCCAGCAATAGAACCATGGCCAGAACGAGAAGCATTCTCTTAGCCACGCCATAGCCATGGTTATGGCCATGGCCAAAGTCAGCGACAACTCTTCTCGCCTTGTGCTAAACGTTGTTATCTGCCTTATTCCCTATCTGTCTCCTGTCTCCTGTCTTCTGTCCTCTGTCCTCTGTCTTCTGTCGCCCTTTGCTTTGCCTTGTGTTTTATTTTCTCGTTTTGTGCTCGTTTGTGCGTTCGATTCCTTGTCGTTGTTGTCGTTGTTGTTGTCGTTGTTGCCGCCTTGGCATAAATTTATTATAAAATAATTTGCATAATTCGTTATTACTCAGCATAAACAAAGTGAAATTAAGACGATTTCTTTTCTGCCTCCATCCTTGTTAATGCCATTGTCTTTGTCTCTCTCTCTCTCTTATTTAGTATTTGTTTTCGTTTTCGTATTCGTATTCGTATTCGTATTCGTGTTGTCTGTGCCTTGTGACGTTCTCTCTTTGTATTTGCTTATTTTGTCAATGTCATTTGCCTAAGCACGCCAGTCAAAGTCTCACTCAACCCTCGCCGCTGCCAGTCATTTGGTTTGTCATTTGTTTGTAAGGGTGCACAGCATTTCCTCCCCTCACCTTGCCACCCCTTCTCTCACATCACACCAACTCCTTTCAGGTGTATACAGCTCAGTTCGCCTCATTTTGAGTTTTTCACTCCCAATCTGTACACTGATAACAAAAATGTTCTAAAATCAAGATTTTGGTCTCACAGCTAAGATTTTTGGTCTAAAAAATGCGTCGATAACATTAACTTTTAAATTAAAGAGACCACATTTTGGTTTTAAGAACAAGAAAATGTTCTTAAAATTAAAATAAAAATAAATTAAAATTTATTTTTTTAATTTTTTTTTATATGTGCTTATAATTTGTTATTAGTGGGACTCGAACCGCCGCATACTGCTTCACAACTAAGACAGTGTCTCTAACCAGAGCACCACGGAGCCACCACTTATTTCATATGAAATTGTACATATTTATACCATCCTAAAAACTTAAGATTTTTATTCTTTTATTAAGATTTTATGATTTTTTAGAATACAAATATATTTTTTAGTCTTAAACATTCTTATTTTAGAAACCAAATATTTAAGATGTATGTTCTTGATTTTAGAAGCTGGTCTTTTTTTCAGTGTATTCTATTCTATTCATGCCCATCCGCCTGCCCGACCTTGGCTCAGTGGACAGACAGCCTAAGCTATTTGCCTGAGCTTGCTTAATATTTATGATCAACCCTATTGTAAATCTATTTACAACAGTTCAAAACAATCCGAAAAACAAACACACAAAGCTGAAAAAGTTGTTCAAAGGTGGCTTTCAACTACTCCAAATACGATAATCAGCTAGAATGCTAAGCAGCTAACTGATGGCTTAAAATCAAGTGAAATTCGATTAGTTATCGATTTATATTTACATGATAAAACTATCAATAGGATGCTTAAAACAGTATTAAAGGGGCTTCAACTGCACCAAATAACTAAAGAGTTATTTAAAAACTTTTTGATAGCTTGGTATATATTGAATTGAAGCTTATGCTAACTATTAACTATCGGAAACTTAACGATAGCCCAACATTTTGAATATATTGGAAATCATTTCATATTAAGGCTTTATATAGTTCGTCTATGAAAAGTTGAATATACTTTGACCTAGTCTAGTTTACAAGACTAATCAGTTTACAATCGACTTACTCACACTATCGATACACAGACACACACAGACACACACACACACACTCAGACACACACTGCGGTCGACTGGGCTACGATTTGTAGCTTTTGAACTCAAACTTAGTTTACTTTTCAATTTGATTGGGTCGTCTAAGCAAATAACGGAGGTAGCTCACAAGCATAAACAAATGGTTGAACTTACAGCTGCAATACAAGTACACTTACACACACACAAACACAAATATCCACCTATGAGTGTGTGTGTGTGTGTGTGTGTGTGTGGATGTATGTGTGCGTCCACTTTCATAGCAAGCTTTATTTATTATGCCAGTAAGTAAATGTTATTCCCGTTAACTTGTACAAATATAACCGACACACACTCACACACACATACTGTCATACACACACATACAGACTCGCACACACACACACACACACACACACACATAGAGAGACCAGACCACTAGTGCCCATCATCCAAAGTGCGTGGGCGTTGTTGCTTTTGCTGATTTTCTTCCCAAAGCCCGCTATCGTTCTCTCTCTCTCTCTCTCTCTCTCTCTCTCTCTCTCTCTCTCTGTCTCTGTCTCTCTATCTGTGCAGTGAACAGACGTACCGTTACGTTATCTTATTTATTGCCTGAAGCTTACCATTGCACTTGAGTCTGGGATAAGAAAAAAAAACATAGCAACAAGACAGACAGAGAGAGAGAGAGAGAGGGAGAGAGAGAAATAAGACTACATGTATCTTTTCAAGTTCAATGTGCTTTGAGTGCTATAAAACTGATCTCTAATCAGCGCTTGAGATTAACTGAAGTATTTTGGCATTATTCAAGTCTATTCAGTCTAAGGCCTTTTCTTGATAAACCAAAAAAATTTAGAAATTAATTCAATGCTGTAATCGAACTAACACTACCAAAAAATCGAAAAGAAAGTATCAAATTAAAACAGGGCTCAAGGAATTCATATCGGAAAGCATTAGCTTAAAAATTAAGTTATATTTACTAACAATAAATAAATTTATAAGTTTGAAAAATAAACCGAATAAATTTAAAAACATTTAGCAAAATAAATTTGTATCAACTGAATAAAATTTTGCTATAGCATAGTATAAAAAGGAAATTTACAACATTGGTTCATATCATAAGCCAACTTAAAAGATGTTCACCTGCCATAACAAAATGACCAGAAAATGGAAAATATTTTCAACAGTGCATCGAGCTTGTTTAACTAAGTGTAGGTGACCAACACTTGCATGCCAAGCCGATAAACTCTAGATGCAAATTCCTACAACCAACTACACACACACACACACAAACACACACACACACACACACATATGTACTTACTGTATTTACAGTGTTGCTCAAATGTTTTCCACTTATTTATGACTGTAAAATGTTTGTAGCCAAAAATGTACCGAGTATGTACAATATTTTTGGCATTCATTTTATTTCGTTGTTCGTTCTGTTGTTTTTGTGTGTGTTTTGGCCTTATTTAATTACACATAATTTGCTACTGCTGGTGTCTGTGTGTGTGCGTGTTTGTGTGTGTGTGTGTGTGTGTGTGTGTGTGTGTGTGTGTGCGTGTAGCATAAATATGCCAACAATTTTATAGCACACTTTTTGGGAGCGACATGAGCTGCCTGACTTGACTCTTTGGACATGGCTTTAGCTTTCTGTCTCTCGGTCGTCTGTCTGAGCGGTAGAGCGTGCAAAATTAGCTAACACACTTATACACGCACACATGGACACATGGACACATGGACACACACACACACACACATACACACACATGCTTGACTGCGCTCATTAGGCACAATGTTGTTACTTTCATGGTGCTTGCCTTGTCCCGACTTTGGCAGTCGTCGCTTCCGCCTGTTTTGACTTACACTTTCCACTCAAAAATGCTCATATTTAGAGAGAGATGTGTGTGTGTGTGTGTGTGTGTGTGTGCGTGTGTGTGTGTGCGTGTGCTTGTGTGTGCTTTTATGTGTGTATTTATGGCTGCTTTATGTTGTCGACTGTCGGTTATTTTTCGGCTGCTTTCATTTTTGTTTCGAGCACGCAATGTTTTTGCATACTTTTGCCGCACAGTGCCTAAATTTTCGACGCTTTTGTCCTTGTCTTTATTAAAAGTTGTGAAAAGTTTCCACGCCCACATTTCACATTCCGCAACTGGAAACAAGCTACAACACATAGAACCAAACAGTACAGAAGAGTACAGAAGAGAACATACAAAGAGACGCAGAGACGCAGAGACAATCTAACCATTAATGTTTATTCTCTTTTGTTTTTTTTTTCTTTTTCATTTTTTTTTTCCACTTCTATTTGATTCTCTGTTGTTTGCTTTGCCTTGGTTTCGGCCTACAGTTGCCTCTACCTCTTTGTGCCATTGTGTGTGTGTCTGTGTGTGTGTGTGTGTGTGTGTGTGTGTGTTAGCCTCCGGCTGAATTGTCTTGTGTGCTGACTTCCATTTTGGCCATTGCTGCTGGCCATTGTCCTTGCACGTTTCCACTCAGGGAACAGCATTTGACCCTCGGCCTTGTCTTTCAACTTGACTTTCTGCAAGTGTAACTTTGGAGGCCTCCAATTGCTATACATAGAGCAACACTGGCCACTAGTGGCAACACTGGCATCAGTGCCACCAGTGGCAAACAGTTTGTGCACCTTCCATGCTGCCAACGAAATGCATTTTGTATTCATGGCAACATGTGCACAACACACACTGGACACAAGGACATTCATAGGGCTCGCTTTTTTTATGCTGCCCATCTCTTCTTTCTTTGAGCTTAAGGCCACACACACACACACACACACACACACCCACACAGACACACACAGACACAGACACCCATACGCACTGTAGCACTTTTGAACTTTTGATTTTTCGTTTGCGGTGCGCTCTTGTCTTTGATTTTGCTTTCTGCTCAACGCTCTCTGTTGTCTCGGAACGCCGCTGGCTATAAACTGGGCTCATAACGAGTCCAAGTAACCAGGACAGACACAGAGCGAGAGCGATAGACAGAAAGAGAGAGAGAGAGAGAGGAACAGCTGGTATGCAGACCCGGTTTTTGCATTTTGGTTTTTTAACCTTTATTACTTTTTAGCCAAAAGGCAGTTGGCTGTGCTTTAATGAGCACAATTTTATTAGCTGCTTTAACATTTTGCCTCTTTTATATTTCTCAGAATCCCCTCTCTCTCTCCCTGTCTCTCTTTGCTTTGCTTTGTGCTCACTACGTTTTTATGTACAAACGCAAATTTTGACTTTGTTTTAAAATTTCTGGCATTTTTGCTTTTTGAATGTCCGTCGAATAAAGGGCAATCGTAATAAAGTTGGCCAAGCACACACACACACACACACATACACACATAAATATGTATTTCTAGCCCACACAAGAAATAAGAACTTCCGTTTTTCCTTCATTTGAAAGAAAAGAAACATTTTAGTTTGAATCCAAAGCATTTTTGATTAATCCTTATTTTTGGGTCATATTTTATTATGATCAAGAGTAGTTAGCATATTACACATACGACGCGTGGTCCATAAATTTGACAAGCATTTTTAAAGTAACTTTACAGCACTATCTAAACCAAATTAACACTTATTTATGCGCAAATTCACAAAGTTGAATTATTAATATTAATTTAACTAAAATACATTGATTTAAAATTCGTTTGTCTACGTTTTACAACACTAATTTATTTGGTATTGTACTACCATACATTCAATTATACTTGAAATCAATTAACTTAAAGCTAATTTAGCTGCCGTTTTACAACACTGTTTTTGATACATTTAAACAGAGTTGATAAAGTTGTAAAGTTGTTAAGTTGCAAAGTGCTCTAGTTTTATAGCACTACACATGGTCTGGCATGATATCATGGCCAACACTAGACTTTGCCAAGTTTCAAGGACGAGGCCATTCCAGAAACTGAAAGCTATTTACTTTTTGCCTACTTTTAGGCGCGTTATGATTTTAAACGCCTTTTTTTTGCTTCTATGCTTATCTTTGTGCTGTGTTAGCATAATGTTGCCCCCGTCTCTTGTTGGAAGTGCTCTGTGGAATTAGTGTAAATTGCAAAAGTTGCTTTTATTCCTCAGTCTCTTTTGCTGTTAAGTTTGAGGTTTTTGTGGTTGCTATTCGCTCACTCATTATTAACGTCATGGTCATAACTCGAAGAGAGAGAGAGAGAGAGAGAGAGAGAGGGAAATATTTGAGGAGTTTTATAATTTGTTTTTAATTTTCAGTTTTGCTGTTTCTACTCTTCTGCCTGTCGCACGCATTAACTGTTTGCCATCACCTTTTTGCACCTGCCTTTCGCAAGTTGTTTCTTGTTCGTTCTTTTAATTCTTTTTGTCATAGCCAAGAGCTGTCTCTATCCCTAGCTCCCTCTTCCTCTCCCTCTCCCTCTCCCTCTCTCTCTCTCTCTCTCTCACTCTCTTGTATGCTTTGCGGCATATTAATGAGCTCGTCTTTAACACGCTTTTGAATTAGTTGTCGTTTTCACCTTGACGCAACTTTCTTGATTTTGCTTCTATGTGCCACTGATAAAAACTTTTCATGCTCCCCTCGCCACACTGCAACTCGTTGCCGTTTTAGCCGCCCGACCACACACTTGCGGCTTAGTCTTGGCCCGTTGAAGCCGCCATTTTAATTTGTCCCAAGTTTTAGCGCCGCCATTTGCCATTCGCCAGCTTCGCCACGTGTTTCCAGTTGTTGTTGTTGTCTGTTGTTGTTGTCATTGTTGTTGTTGTTGTTGTTGTTGGTTGTTTAGTTATTGCCTTCACTTTGTGCTGAACAACTTATTCAAGCTCTTTGGTCGACCGTTGCTTTTGCTATTGCCTTTTGCTCATTTTGCGCCTAATTTCCGTTATAATTTGCTTCGTTTTATTCAAAACCTTTTTGGCTTCATTTCGCCTTTTGGCCACGTTCCTTGGCCGAAACGCGTCTAGAATTTAACTAGTCTTTCTCCATGCAGCGCCGACATTCGCATCATAACAATTAGGTAGCCCCCACCTCTCTCTCTCTCGCTCTCACTGTCTCTCTCTCTCTCTCTCTCTCTCTCTCTCATTCGCTCTCTCTGTCGATTGCTGCTATTTGGACCAGTCTGTTCAATGTATTATCCTTTCAACTTTCAAAAAGCTGCTGGATGTTGCCTCCGTCCAACTAGCCAAATGCTCATTTCAGTGTTCTCCCTGCTTGTTATACCCTGTACCGAGGGTATATTAACCTTGTGCACAGTATAAAACAGGGTAACAGGCTGCGAAATAACGGTTGAATTTTCGGTTTACAAAAATAAGTTGTAGAAATGTTAATAGAACGTTAATATATAATTATATTCTTTGTTTACAAAAACAAATAAAAATAAAAAAATTATTTTGATTTAATATTTACATTATACTATTATTGCATTGTACGAATACAACATTTGGTGATAAAAATTAAAAAAATATAATATGATCAATATTTAAATTTAAAATCATATTAGCATCAAATCTGCTAGTTGAATTTTAAATTTCCAATTACTTTTGTTAAATAAATAAATAAACAAATAACCAACTTGGAAGTTATTCAAAAATAGAATTTAATATAAATAAAGAAAGAAGAAACTAAAACATTGACACTGACTTTTTTTTTAGGGTGTTTATGTATTTTAATTCACATTTATGAGAGACTGATCGCAGAGTATCTCCAAGTCGAGCACCATTGACTTACGCTTTCATAGTATTGTTTATAAGTATTGTTGTCCTTGTTATTCATCAATTGCTGACGTCGGCACACTTTCGAACGTGTGTGTGTGTAAAAATTTCATACGCCAGCAGAAATTCATTCGCGCGTGTTTCGTTTTGACCAGAACTCTGTGAGCTTCCCTTGGTCAACGCTTTCCACAGCCCCATATTTTCCTCACATTCCGAATGTCCAGTCAAGTCGACAGCCTTTGACAAATTGACCCGTGTAGGTGTGTGTGTGTGTGTGTGTGTGTTTACATATATTGTAGTATATACATGTGGCTGTGTTTGTTTTGATTTATAAATCAGCTGCTGCTTTTCTACCTGCATCTATGACACCTCCAGCGAAATTCCTATACCATTAATTAATAACTACGAAAAAGTGTAGCCTTAAGACCACTTTTGGGTAAACTAGAGAAAAACATCATAATCGAGTTATCATAAAAAAGACAGATATGAGGTCGATGTCCATTAAAACTTAATTATTTTCTCATTAGGAAATAAATCAGTAAATTTATACATAATCTCTAATGCTTTTTTTTTAGTTTTGGATTGCCTTTTGCTTGAATTGCAACTTACTTAAAGAGCACTCGTATTTTAATGGAATTGCAGTTTTAAACTTTCAGCTTTAAGCTGCACTTAAAGTGCAATTCTAAAGCTCTCTAAAGTGAGACTTAAAAGCAATGAAAATTTTGATCTGGCTTATGAACAGTTCACAATTAGTTCAAAGTCGAAGGATTCATTTAATGAATATTATTTACAATGCAATATGTGAGATTTGTGTTTAATGGACAATTTGAGAGATGGGAGGGAAGGTGTATGCTTTCTCCCACTCCTTCCCGATTGTCACTTGGAGAATCCCTGAGGGATTTTAAAGCAAATGCAGCTCACCAGCTTTTGTGTCTGTTTATTGTGAATTGTTCTCTTGGCAGTGAGTACTCATTAAGTACTTGCAGCTTACTTCAATCCTTCAATGCTTTCAATATTTCATTTAGTTTTATGTTCGCAACGGATAGAATGCATCAAATTCAAAATCGACAACAAAATGAAATTTTCACGTATTATTTTTCGATTTTGTGATTATTTTTGGTTATTATTTCACCTCCCTAAGTTTTCATCTCTCTCTCTCTCTCTCTGTCTCTCCGTCTGTGTCTGGTTCTTACATGCTCTGTCTCTCTCATTTGCTTTAGATTTAATGAATGTTGTTCATCTTGGTTTCAATTTGCCTGGGCGACGTCATTGAATTTTCAATTAAAAAGTATTAAATTACCAATAGATGGCTTATTCCACATGAATCATCTATGTGAATATGTCTGAATAAAGCAG